>OMNN01013502.1:1971-16386 GCA_900302755.1 Chromis chromis
CCTATACAAACTATTACTTTTAGCTAAGCATTTATTCCATTACACAGTTTTCTCTTTTAACCAACTATACATGACTTTTAGCTATATTATGCTTTTAGCTATGTATTTCACCCATTTATCCAATAGTTTTAGGCAACTATTTATGATATTTAGCTATCTATTTTAGACATTTATCATTACTTCTAACTGCCTATTTAAGCCACTGATTGTGGCCATTCTTTTTTACTTTTCGCAAATTGCCCGCCATTTTAATATCATTGTTTCTTTTGCTATCATATTTTCATGCACTCTGTTTCCACAGCTACAGCCATTGGGATTTCACTCATCTTCATTTGTGATTCCCTGGTTGAGAATGTCTACCTTAGTTTCCTTAAAGTTGAATATTTTAAACAATTGATCTTTAATTCTCTTTGACACAGAAACATAACAATACATTCACCAGTTCTACTGTGAATCAAAATACAGTATAATTAACATTTCAGGTCTGCAGCTATCATGAAACACACCTTCTGAACTCATCTCTCGAGCTAAGCTTGCAGTGAGGTGTTTCTTTGTACTGTACTCCTCTTCCACACACTCCTGTCAAGTGTGTGAGTGTTGTGTTGATGTGCGAGTAGCTGTCAGATGTGTGGCTGGATAAGAGAAGTTGGGTTCACGCTGTGACAGCTCACTGATGTCCATGGTATGGGACCTACCGCTCCCCCCCACGGCTCCATAGCATATTCTCTGTCAGGACCATTGTGCTGTGAGGGGCAGTGGTCAAGGCTCCCACAGGAGGTGCAGGAGCATGCTGGGCTCACAATTTAAACCCCAGGATTTTGACAGTTTACCATACTGAACAGCATGTTGTGAGTCTATTAAAAAAAGACGTTCTTTAAATTGACATTGACATTCAAACTCAGTTGTTTCCTCACATCTGCTCGAGGCAAATTGGCACAGTACAGTATGTGCTTTGTGCCAAAAGAAAAGAAAAAAACTCACTTATGATGGAGCAGTTTCTCACACAAAACCTCCCAGTAACCATTTGATGTGCCTCAGGCAAGACTTTTATGTAAAAACACCTAGAAGTTTGGTTAAGTAATATAGTGAAATAGTGTTAACGTTTGCACATATTAACTCCTCGGGTGAAGCATGGACACTGATAGGAACTAAGTCTTGGGGTTGACATGTCCGGACGCTGAGTCAAATTAAAACTTTCTTTTGACCAGCAAGAACTGAGCGGAAAATACAGAGTTGACTCACCAGATGACATTGGCCCCTTAACAGAAAGGTGTATGTAAAGAGACAAACAGTATAGAGAATGATACCACAGTGGATCACACCCACAGTGAAACATCCTGCTGGGAATATTCAAGTCTAGGGGGGTTTGTAAACCTGTAGTGAATCAAAACCAAGGAGATCCAGCACTCCCTTTTTCAGATACAAGACCCTTTGGTTTACAACTTTGTTGAAAAAGATTCATACTACATAGAGAGCCCAAATACACCTCAAAGTTTTGATCTAAAGACCAAAGAAGACCAAGGAGTTCTGACTGTCATGGACTTTCTTCCACAGTCACCTGACCTCAACCCCACTGAACGTTTATGGAGAACTTGAAGGCTGAGACCCCATCCACACGAAGCCAAAACCCTTATAGTTTCAAAAACGTTCTACATAAAGACGGAGCTGTTTCAGTAAATGTGTCCGTCCACACGAATTCAATTGATACGCCTGAAAACGATGTAAAACACATGCCAGGCCTGTTGGTGGCGCTATGTGGACAGGGTGTAACAATGGTGCCACGTAAACGGTGATTTGAGACCTTTGCACTCTGGGACCTAGATGCAGAAATTATCGTTTTCAGACCCCCAAAACGCCGGCTTCGTGTGGATGATACACGGGTTTGACGAACTATTTGTGCATTTAGGCCTGGGCTCGTCTTCATGTGGATGGGGCCTGAGAAAGTCAACAATCCTCACATAACAAGAAGCTCTTTGGAACATTGTCACATCAAGCTAGAATATCATGAATATATCAGGTTTTGCTGAAACTATTGCTCAAGATTTCAATTTTGTGTTAAATCGAAAACAAATGCAAAGTAGAATCTTCACTGGTGCCCCATCGCCCACTGCGGATCAAATTACCACTAAAACTCAATTAGCTATGGATATTGCCAACATTGTACACATATCAACATTAGCATTTATTAGAAGTAATTTTCTATGTACTTGAAAATTTTCAAAATTGCTTCCCTTTCAGCATTGTTGTTGGTCTTTACCAACTCTTAGATTAAATATCTGGCAAGGTGAATTGATTGTATGTCCTTTACCCGCTTAGTCATTACCCCTTTGATATAACATCTTTATTATTGCAGCTTTCTCATCCCGCAAATGGCAGGCAAGTAAAATGAAAAGGCTGAAAACGACACATATTCACTATGTTCATCTCAAGTTTTTACAAAGTGTTACTAAGGATATGGTGATCTGATACAAGTTTTACACAAAGTGAAACAGAAAGTAAATAGAATTCTTTTGTAGGTCATAACTTCAGCCTTTTGTAACTGCTGCAGTCATGTGAACTTCTATCTACAGCTGAACATGAAGCTTATTTTCAAGCCTGTTGTTTCCAATGCACAATAGTACCACCTAAACCAACCTTAACTTAGCTGAAATCTACTGCTTTATACCTTGTTTTGTTATCATAATCCATTTGCCATCTGCAAATTATCTACAGATGCATGAGTTTTGGTTCAGCAAGTAAAGGAACCACAATACAGGATGAAAAGGCAAACAACCATAAAGGCAGCGTTTCATGAGATCCCCGCCTGGCTCTGGAAATCAGATGATGCTGATGGGGAAACTGAGGGGCTTTGTTTGAAATAAATTGTACTCTGTCTTTCCAGAGTCTTTGAACCAGCGGCCCACAAAATCTCCAGCTGCTTACACAGTACTGCTCCACTGTAAGTCAAAAATAATGCCAGCAAAGCAAGCACTACATCTGCTTTACAGTTTGAGGTATGAGTCAGATGTAGTGTACTGTTCCCACATTCAACAACTGAATGAAATGAATATTCATAGCTCATTGTGACAAGAGCAACTACGACAAGAGCAAAGGATTATTTAAGGTGACTGTATATAAACTCTACATTCAGAGTAGGTCAGGGTTCATGGACGGGTCAACAAAACATCAGATTTTAATATGGGACTCTACTGTTTATGTTTCCCTAAAATTTACAATGTACGTCTTTAAAACCTGGACCAAAGTATTTCCCTAAACCCAACTAAATCATTGTCACATAATAAAACATATTGATTTTTCATTGATTTGCAGCTGCTTAAAAGACACAGACAAATTACATCCTGCCAATAACAGTACCAGATCATAAAACACTTCTATGTCTTGGTCTATGGAATAAACAAGCATTCTTTGTCATTGTGGTTTGCTAGTGAGCTGAAAATTGTAGCCAAATACAGCTGAAATTCATAGAACCACGGAATATGCAATTCCACAATCACAACTCACACATAAAAAAAAGACAATATGCCTTTTTTCAGTCAAGATGTTTTTTTCTGTCTTATCATTTAATTATAATAAAAAGTTGGGGAGACAGGACGGAAGTTATTGCAGCAAAGTCAGATAAAGGATTAAAAGTGTTGTCCGTAGACACAGTGGCTCAGCAGGGTACCCTGTTGCTCTAACTTTTATATATTATATTGTGCAGAAACTCAAAACCAAACAATAAATGTTGCCAAAACTCATATAAAACTCCTGTCAAGTGTCTTCCTGCCCGCAGTCTCTTTATTACATACGCCAGTCCAATAAGGAAAATAAATGATGTGTGATGTCTTTCAAAGAGCAGATTTTATGAAGTACAACTTATGGGGAAATGTGTGTGGGTTTGTGAGTACTTGCATATGTGTGTGTGCTTGTTTTTATATCCCAGTGGGGACCTTAAAGTGACACACCAACCCACAGACGACCTTTTGTGAATTTGGTCCCTGCTGGTCAAGGCTGCTTTTGAGGTTCGAGACTTAGTTTAAGGGCTTGAATTGGATTAAGGTTAGTGTAACATTAGTTCTCGGTTAAAACTAGCATATTTCCCTATAATTTGACTCTATGGGCCATGCTAGCTTTGTAACTTCAGCTGGTAAGTTTAATGGAGATCTCTAATGCAGTCAGCAAAATGTCCGCTCCAAGGACCTAGTTTATATACACTGAACAGCCACAACATTATGACCACTGACAGGTGAAGCGAATAACATTGATCATATTGGTACTATGTGGTGTTCTGCTGGAAAACCTTGGATTTTAGCATCCGTGTTGATGAGACTTAGAATTAGTAAATAAATATTGTCCCAGAACAAGCACATTCCCTCATGTAAATGGCAATCCCAAATGTCACTGGTGTACGGTCGCTTGAGGGTTAAAATGCACCCTACCACATGGCAAAAATATCAAACAACCAGGAACATGTTGAGGAACATGACAATCGCCCAAGATGTTGATTTGACCTCCAAACTTCCTAGACCCCATTCTGATCAAGCATCAACAGGATGCAGTGGAACGAGTTTGATTGACCCAAAGGATCCACTGCCAACGTCCTGGTGCCAGACCCCATAGGACACCCTGAGAGGTCCTCTTGTCCATGCCCAATGGTTCAGAGCATTTTTGACCACATAAGGGGGACCAACACAATATTAGGCAGGTGGTCATAATGTTATGCCTGATCGGTGTATACATATATATACATATGTGGTTTCTGTGTTTTGGGACAGTGACGGATTGCTCATGATTGCCTTCTTGCAAAAGGATCAAAGCATTAATGAGTACTACTATGCATCAGAATTCGGACAAGAAAAAATCAAAGATAAAAGGAAAAAGGAGAGGAAAGCCTCGAGCTGGAGCGCTGTTGCTCCAGGACAGTACACCTGTCCACATAGTACAGGTGGCAGAAGAGGGTGAGAACTTTCATTTTTCCTCACCACTTGTCCCTTGACACTTTTAGTCTACACATTACACAATACTGTTTTCCTTCTGTGGATTTTGCTTTAATTTAACCATACTAGTGTAACATTGCAGCACATACTATGCTGGGCTTGTTTGTGTTAATATTATGTCAAACATTAATATTATTACTATTATTATGTCACAATTTACATCCATCATATGGGGGGTTAAAGCAAAACATACAGCCTTTAATGAGTTTCAGTTATTTTAAGGTACAGGTGAAATGTGGTTTAATTGTTTGTTCCTTTGTTCATACTTACCTTTCTTTGTGTCTTCGCTCTGACTCCCCATGCAGGACTAATGTTTGGGGAGGAGGCCGCCAAGCACTTCCTGGATTTATGGTGTTGGGGACGTCAGCGTGACATCACTGGGCCAGACCAAGTGGAAGGGTTTATTTCTTTTTTGATGAATGTTTCTTTTGTACTAAAAGGCACCATTCAGAGGAGACTTCAAATTTTTAGCTCTAAGGGAGACATTTAGAAATTACAACACATTTGTAGTGTGTACACTGATGATGTTTGCAGTTTTGTTTGCATCTAGGTTATAGAAGAGGTCGCCATGCTGTTTGATGGTAGAGCTGAACTGATTAAAGTGTGAATTGAGCACCATATATAAACAGTAGAGATATTGCTGCTTGAAGAGACAAGTGAGGTTGTGCTGCCAAGATGTGCCAATTTTCAGATTTTTCCTTGTAATTATTTTCTTGAATTGTTTTGCCACTTTGGGTTTAAAATCTCTTTTGCACACAAGAAGTCTGCTGGGTCCGCTGGCCTACCACCTTCCTGGACATTTGGCCAGAGTACAGTGAAGTTAAAGTAGACAATGTTAAAAAATAATACAAGAACAATCTTTCGCCCGTGATTAAAACAAACAAACAAAAAAGCAAATTCCTTTTCTCTTTATCATGATATCTTATTTATATGGAATCATATTTATTTCCTTGATGCTGAAGATACTAGTATATTTTTTGAAATCACTTATTAATGCATCTGTTCTTCTGCCTCTGCAACACTTTAAATTCCCTGCTTGGCATCAATAAAGTTACTGTCATGTTAGTAGGACTGGACTACGGTTGTAGTGACGTCTAGGCCTCTACCACACTGTAGAATATTAAACTAGGACTCTGTAGTTTGTATTAGTGATAAAGTCTACTGTTCTGTACTGTTTGATGTTCCTGGTGGGATCTGTTAGGGTGTGCCGTTGTTGAAAAGGGTGAAAAGTCAACAGATTCTTCTTTGTCAACACCAGAGTTGCCCTTCTGGTTTACAGATTAGATTTAATCATGTGATTTTCTGCTTACAGTCTGGTTGCGCAGCCACTGAGCCTAATACGGTTTTTCTTCATTGTTTTGCTGGTGAAATGACCAATGAATGTGTGTTTGTGTGTGTGAGTAAATACCAAGCTGACCTCCTTACTAGTACAAAGTACAGTGAGGGGAGAATGTGTTGTTGCACATTACAAGAAGCATACAGCCCATGGTTGTATTACAGGCAGGGAAAAGCCAGTGTCTCTGATTTTCTTCACATTTCTGCAAAGAGACTGTTCCATAATGGAAACTGAGCTCAAAGGCCTAAATTTGTGTGTCATTAGTCCAGAGAGATGCATACACAAAGAGCTCTGCAACAGCACAAATCAACTTTAATTTATCTTGCTTGTTTTACTTCTTCCTCCTATCGTAGACGGTCTATTATAGTTATACAGTGTGTCATCATAGATCACCTGGCAACCCAGCCGTGGTTGATCAAGGCTGTTTCCAGATAGCACTTTGCCTCCCACAGGTATATATAGATTATGTAACTAATTGGCATGTCAGTCAAAATACAGGTATTAATGTGAAGGATCAGAGACGTGTTGGATTAATGTATGGATTTTGCAGAAACATTGATACAGCTATTTAAGTCCTGTTTGCTACCCGCAGCTGTCTTTGTGTCAGAATCTTTCGTTTGACTTAAATAATAAACACCTTTTGCATCACACAGCAACAGACACGATGAGTGTCTCTTTAAACTGCTGTGCGCATTTACGCACATGGCACAGATGCGTTAAGATGAGCCTGCCATTACGCACAGAATTACATTTCAGTTCTGTGATTGTGGTGTGAAAGTGGAGTAACAGAGGTGAACTCAAATGTAAACACTGGAAACAATGTGGAGTAGTTTCAGAATTCTAGCTTTAGGGGACCTTTGTCGGAGTGATCATACAAATCCTCGCCACAAGGTGGTGCCCCGACAGGAGTTTCACGTTGTTCTCTGCCACTTAGCTGCTTATTATCTGCATTCTGTGTTACAGTTACACACTGTGGGCTGATGTGAAAGTGAGAAATAACTGCAACAACAAACGGACAACACGCCAGCAAAAGGTGTAAATCACACACACACACACAGGCAGAGACGCACTAGTGTCACCTCTAGGGGGACTCATGTGTTCACGAATGCCGCCTGTGTGCGAGTGCTCGTTTGCGTGTGCATGTGTGTGTACGAGAGAGAGAGAGAGAGAGAGAGAGAGAGAGAGAGAGAGAGAGAGAGAGAGAGAGAGGCGTTGGGAATGTAGTACTGTAGCTCTGACTGAAGAGCGAAGGTTGTCCTGCTAATATCGCAGTTTTCCTTCGCTTCCCAGGCGCCTCTCTGCACGGACGGATCCGCATCTGAAGCGTGTCACGGCGGCTGCGTGAAGCCCGAGCACCGTTGGGCTTAAACTAGAGCTCCACTGCAGTAGTTACTCCTATTGGATATCCAATGGTAAGTACGCTTGCCTGTCTGTTGGAGCTTTCGCGCCGCTGTGTTGGGCAAACTGCTCTGCACAATGTTAATTTGTTGCAGGCCGGTTGAATTAAAGCGCAGTCAGAGGATACAGCAGCAGGGAGAGAAACAAAAAACGCCAACAGCTGACTTGTACTCTGGTGTTTTGCTGTGATGGTGAAGTGTTCTGCAGGACATCGCTTCTTATGCAGGCAATTCATGTGCACTTTTATTTTTGACGTGATCGCCACAATAACCAGTTTGGCGCACGGCGTTTCTCCGGTGTTTGGAGTCCAAACACAGAGAGGCTCATGTTGCGGGAGAAAGGCCCCGGTGTGCGGCTCGTGTAGACCCCCGGTGTCAGTGTACATGAGTCCTGTGAGCCGGACTGAACTGCACATCCCCAGAGCTATCGGAGGATCCGGTGCCAAGTTGCCTGACGGAATGTTTTACTCCTGATAAGTTGGCGGCGATGTGTGTCGAGCTTCTTTTTCCCTCTGCAGCCCGACAGACTCCAGGCTGACTTGGGGCTCCATGTGAATTGTGCTTAAAGAGGCTACATTTAAAACGCGGAGAGCTGTCGACTTCCCCTGTAGGCTACTTGGAGCGTCCTGTTATGTAATGCTCTTCGGCCGGCTGCCCGCAACCAGGCAGCCTGGGCCTGCACGTGTAATTGCTATACATTTTATTATTTGTTAAAACCTCCGTGCCATTAGTGCCCCTATAATAAAATAAAACCCAAAGCATCTAATTGATTTGCAACGCAGGACGCCTGACTCGAACCGTGGCACACATTCACTTCATGATCTGTGGTGGGCGCCTACATGTTACAGATTGCATTAGATAAGAGCCACATGTCACCACTTCACCTGTCGTAAATATATCAAAGGTGAGTGGAGGTTATTCCTGCAGCCCACATACTGGCATTAAAGCAGTCACACACTCAAGTTGCTGCTGTTGATTATTGCACTAGTTTGTGCTTTGTGTGATGTGCCTTCTATTAGATTTTTTTTAACTCAATTGCAGCTACTGAAGAAATGTTTTTTTCCAAGTAGAAACTGTTACTAATTGTGTTTTCTCTAAAGCACAATCTATGAACCCCAGCTGTGTCCGAAGCTTTCAATTAGATTTTTTTTTGTTTGTGTGTTGTGGTTGTGCAACTCCTATTGCAAGCTGCTGCTGCTGATTCTAAACGTGTCCATGTGTGCTCTTCCCACCATTAGTCTCAGATCAGTCAGCCTGGCAGAGATTTGCTTATTAAGTTTAGAGGTTAGCAGTGTCCTTGACATGTGCCGCCAGAAGCCAGCTATAGTGAGTCATCAAAGCTAATGGGGGAAGCATGGACAATTTAATCTGGACTGAGGAGCTCTTGATCTCTGATGGTGCCCACTCAGTAGGCCTTTGTTGTCAAATAGAGCACACCCATCCTTGTCCGCTCAAGATGTTAGGGGCAGATTGCAGTGACAGAGCATCGCCGACGAGTTGTTTGTCCCCTCCAAAAGCCCTCAATGGTAAATGTTTTTTAACAAAGTCCAGCAATCAGTGCAGAGTTTGTTGAAATGGGACTGAATTCAATGTTATGGTTTGCTGATGAAACTGACCAGCGGTACCTGATGCATGTTGCAATAAGTGAAGGAGGTTTTTCTGTCACGAGCCAGAGTTTTGCAATCGAAACTGAACATCATTTCCATGGAAATGCTGTTCCAGGCTGCTGGGGGCCGATGATGATGGAGAATGGAATGGACAGGCCATTTACTAGATATTATATTTGGCCTCAGCTATTGATTGTCAAACTCTGTGTGCTCTGAAACAGATGTAATAAGACAAATGCATGTTTATGTATCCATAGTGATCCTGATGATATTTCCTTAGGCGATGCTTTCTCAACAACATCACATGTTTTGTTTGTGTGTTCCTTTTTTTCCAGGACAACAGGTGGTCTGTGAGGACACTGGGTGGTGTATAGAGTTGACACAGTGACTGTTTCCACAAAAGAAGGGTGGCTCAAACACAGACACACCTCTGATGCCTCTGGCCAGTCTGAGCTCATGGTTTGTGCCCGCTGGGATCAACTAGTGGCCTGGCCAAAGAGCGCAGTGTTGCTACACACAATACAGCCCACACAGGTGAGAGGATCCTTAAATTCTCTCTGAAACAGACTTTTGGCATGTATAACGTTGATCGGTTTTCCTATTTTTATGATTTGTTTGTTTCATGTTTTGCTCAGGATGTCGTGGGCCAGAGGCCTCTTTGTAGGCAGAGTGGATGAGCGAAAGACAGCATGGGGAGAGCGCAATGGCAAAAAGAGGAAGGACAGCTCGTCACTATGCAACCCACGTTACATGAGCTGCCTGAGGGACCCGGAGGACTTAGAGACCCCTAATGCGGCCCCTCAGCATTACCACTGTGGGGCAGGTACCAGTGGGGGCAGCTTTGGCCTCCGCTGTGGCTGGCAGGAGGACCACTATGGGAAAAGGATGGTCGGCGGTGTGGATCTGGGACTAAAGGCTGTGGACCTGGGCTTTGAAGATGGCGAGCTGAAGGGCAGGAAAGAGGAAGAACTGGGGGAATTAGCAGAGGGCAGCTGCAAGACGATGAGCGCGGCAGACTGCTGGAGGAGGGTCATGTGGGTTTTCCAATCCAAGAAATTTCAGTCCACCAAGTTGGAGCGTCTGTACCAGCGCTACTTTTTCAGGCTCAACCAGAGCTCCCTGACCATGCTCATGGGGGTGCTGGTGGTGGTGTGCGGGGTCATGCTCGCCTTCCACTGCATCCACGCCACCCCCAAAGTGGCCTACATCTCAGTACTGTCGGTGGCCATGGCGCTCTTCCTGGCCATGATGGTGGTGTGCAACCGCAACGGCTTCCACCAAGACTACATGTGGATTGTGAGCTACCTGGTGATCGGGGTGCTGATCGTAGTGCAGGTTTTTGGGGTGCTCATGGTGTATCCTCGCAGTGCCTCAGAGGGCATCTGGTGGACGGTGTTCTTCATCTACATTATCTACACTCTGCTGCCGGTCAGGATGAGAGCTGCGGTGCTCAGTGGAGCTGTGCTGTCCACCATTCACATAGTCACGGCGTGGCAGCTCAACCAAGAGGACAAGTTCATTATCAAACAGGTACGTGAGAGCAGAAGTAATATATAGTCTCTAAAGACGGATGGAAATGTACATTAATGCTTGTCGATTAATCATTTGAGTCACTTTTCAAACAATGATCATGCAGGTACCCACTTTTAATGGGTTTTTTGCTCCTTTTAAAGAAAAAACCCATTGAATTTCTTTGGGTTTTGGACTGTTGGTTGAACAAAACACACTATTTGAATGTATCATCTTTGGCTCTGAGAAATTGTACTTCAGCCTTGATGGAGATATTGGAAATTGGACCATTGTTTAACCGACAAACGGATGTTTCTCATTGCATTTATGCAAAAAATCCAATATTGTTAGAGAGCACTCCTGCTTATCGATATGCAAAACTGCCCATAATGCTCACATGTAACTGGAAGTATTCAAGGGATGGTTACCTTAGAGTGGATGGTGTGTCAAATCTGACATGCAGAAAATAATTCAATGCCCCTTTTACTTATACTATCAGCACTTTACTCTACATGCACATATGCACAATTAAAGTTGCTGTCAATATTCCTCCTCTCCATGCCCATTGCTTCTCTAAGTAAGTTGGTGTCTTCCAGTGTTATGACCTGTAGTTTAAGATTCTCTTCAAAAACTCACACTAAAAACACAGAAACTTTAGAAGATTCCACTTGACTGTGAGACTCCGACTGCTGAGGCCTTGTATCAATTGTCTTCACAATGCATTATTGAACAAAACTACAACTGTGAACTTGGTTCTTTGTCACAGTGAAGTCATGGAGTGCTAATAACATGGACCAGTAATTCTGGCCAGAATTGGTTTAAAACGGATGAATTGTCACTTTATTTAGTCACATTTTGACGCTAAATCCTTATAATTCTAAATGATCTTCTTGTTTCAAAATGGCATTCCTGATTTGCTTTTGCACCCTGCCTGCAACAATCTGTCAAATTTAAAGTGAACATTTATATTTATGTGCAAACAAGGCGACATATCTCAGACTCATGCTAGTCAGGGCCCATCATTATCACCCTGCAATTGAGTACAATGTTGTTACTGTATTCACCAGTGGAAACGCCCTACTTTCTCTTCCCATCAATATAGGACAAACATTGTACAGACTCCTCAACCCCTTTTCCATGTCAAAGGTGCCGTACTAAAAGTAGATGGTGCTGTAGATGGCAGCTTTTCAAATTAGATTTTTAATGAGCCTACGTTTTGTGCTGTAGGGCAGCTATTGGCAACTCTTTTGGGGTTTGTAGAAGGTCATCTGGGTTGAATGAGCCCGTTTAACTGCATTGTAGAGGAATATCATGATAATGTAGCATGGTGCCATTCAGGCCGCTATTCCCTAAAACAAGGAGACTATTGTCGTAAAATGAAACCGGGTGGGGTGGGATACTCAGATGACTGCAATGAATTTTTATGGAAAACAGGATGATTACTTCTTCATTTTGGAAGCTGTGGGGAAAAAAGAAAATCAAATAGGATTACAGATTTATAATGACTTCAGCTCCCAGCACAATGGAAATTTCCTCATCACTTTATTGTGTTTATTCTTTATTCTGTACCTTATGTTACTCATAACGCACTCTGTGTTTGTATTAATTAGATGCAGCAGACTGTATTATTCAATTATACACAGCGTTTCTAAAATTATGTATGATCCAGTTAAACCTACAAAACAAAAGTAATTAATGTCCTTTATTTTTATCAACGATTTTTCTGTCGAGCCTTTTTATGACGAAGTTATTATGTGGTAATTCTATAATATGTCAAAAAATAGTGCAAAATCACAACATATGGGCTTTTTTTGGTCCAAGCAACAAACAGTCCAAAACGCCAGTCTGTCTCCGGTCGTTGATCTCTTCTCTGTCTATCAAAGTTTTTTCATGAAAGTAATCCCTTCCACTTTACCCCGTTCCACCCTTCCACTGCTCACTGCAGCTCAAGCACGCCAACTTGCTTACAAATCTGCTCAAACACTGTAAAACTATGTTACTCTACAATGTCAAGCTGTATTAGTGGAGTGATATCTTCGAACCGGAAACATATTCTGAAGAAGAATAACGGCAATGAAAGTCTGACTCACAAATTAAGAGGACTGGTTCCTTAGGTTTGTTACGTATGAAGAGCCAGAGGTCCATATCTTTGTTTCGATGCGGTCGTCGGTAGGCTACGATTTCTTATTTTACTCATGATGTGTCTTTCAATATATATAAAAAACACAATATGAACATGTTCACAAGGAAAAAAACTTGATTGTCACTGGAGGGGGTGTCAAAATATTGAAAAATCAACCAGCAAATAAAGTTAAAATTACTTTTTATTTATTTATTTTTGTTTGTCTGCAATGAAGTAATTGACTGTAATTCACTGTCAAACTTTTTAAAATATAGTTTTCTAACTGTACATGGTCCTGGTATTGTGCATGCTAACATTTTTTTAGGTCAAATCAGAGCCATTGTTATTGGCAACACCTCCACTTTTACAACTTTTTAGACAAATTGCACGCTCACCATGTAAGTTCTACTGTATGTATGAACCCCTCTGTTTTTTATGTTTTCATTGGCAGTATAAGGTACCCTGCCATAAAGAGCTGTGCACTAGTTTAAGAGTTTCAACTGTACGTGTTTCAGTGGGGATTTTTGTGTCTCCACGATGGCCTACTTGCTGTTTAAAAAAAAAAATCTCATATGAAATGGTCAGATTTAAAGAAAAGAAACACTGGAACAAGATAACCCCCCAAAAAACCCACACGCACACTGAACTGATATGTTATTGTTTTTTCTCTACCAACCATCGCTATTAAGCAACCAGATAAATGTGGAGCCACTGTGAATAAGGCAATATTGACATAACTCCACTGGTCCAGTGAGCTTGTGTGTTAAGTGCTCATGCCCCAGACTAGACAGGGTGACTACAGGCACATTGGTCTGTTGCCTCTGTGTGCTCTGGCTGGTTGCTTTGGTCCGCTGATGATAGACTGCTGCCCTGCCTGAGGGCCTGGACCCTCAACACTGTATGTTCCAGTTGTCTGAACAATCAATGATGGGACGTGGACCTCGCACTGTTCGGCTAGGGGCTGATTCATTCTCTCTTGGGCTCATAGACCTTTAATACAAATGGAGATAATGACATCAGTTTTGTTTTTAGTTGCGTAAAGCTGCATCAGGCCCATTTATACATACATATTTCCAAATTAAGAAGAATTTCAGGGTGGTTTTGCAGTTTTCAGCTACTAGAAAAGAGCAGTACAGTGTGTAATTTAGCGTCAACAGATCCACCGATCAGCCACAGCATTATGACCACTGACAGGTGAAGTGAATAACATTGATCATAATGCACCCCACCACATGGCAAAAACATCAAACCATCAGGAACATCTTGAGGAACATGACAATGGCCCAAGATGTTGATTTGACCTCCAAACTTCCTTGACCCCATTCTGATCAAGCATCAACAGGATGCAGTGGAACAAGTTTGATTGACAGAGGCCCCACTGCACAAGCCAGAGTACCCAAAGGATCCACTGCCAATGTCCTGGTGCCAGACCCCATAGGACACCCTGAGAGGTCCTCTTGTCCATGCC
>OMNN01013509.1:2834-27555 GCA_900302755.1 Chromis chromis
TATTGTTATTGTTATTGATAGTATTATTATATTATTATCATTATTATTATTGTTGCTATTATTATTGTTTGTTACCGTTAATAATAATAATAATAGTTACAAAAATTGTTTTATATATTGTAAGTTAGATAGATTATCTTAATTATTTACCTCACTGAGTGTTTTTGTAGTTCAACAATCAAATCAATCAACAAACAAATAGCATGTGATAAATAAACTTAGTTCGTTTGAACAGCATAGCTCCCCCTCTGGCTCTCAGGTGGCTTCACATCTTAAAATCATCTCATTTGGTGAATCCAGTTGGTTGTTGTGACAGTGTGTGTCTGATTCATAAAATCAGACCTAAACACACTTTACTGAAAAATAGTTTTGTTTCTGCTGCATAGAATATAAATACTAAAAAGTACAAAATAAGCCAGAATCTTTAAGAGTAAAACAGTTTAGATCTGAATGGTTTATAGTGAATTATTCTCTTTGCTCAGTCGTCAGGTCCATTTTGTCCTTGGTCATGTCTTCGTGTAATTTCTTAGAAAATCAAGCACAGAGCAATCAGTGTCACAATCACTATTTAAGCCTGGACAATGGTTTATGGTTGGTTATAGAAATTATTATTTTCTAGAAAAAAAACTTTTAATCAGCTCAAAGTATCAGTTTTAATCTACAGATTTTGATTAATGGCTCAGTTTGATGTCCGTCGCTATATTGATGAGAATTGAGATTAAAAATACATATGTTCTTCTGCTCTTCATCAGTCTTCTGACAGCGATCAAAATAAAATCATTTCAAGTGAAGCTCATTTCATATCTCTTATCACACTGCATATTTCTAATCTCTACAGATAATAAATACTCACACGTTTTAGATGTGTTATCATGCTCTGAAAGTCTTATCTCTGCAGGTAATATACATGTCTGTATGTATACACTTAACCTCGCCTACAATAGAGCTAATCAATACGTTTCTGAAGTGCTGTGAATTAGATGAAGCTGTGATTATACCTTCAAGGCCTTTACACAGCATCTTTTTTCATCTTATTTGTCTCCTACTTCTTGTCTTTTGGCTATTATTTTTCTTTTGAAAGTGATGCATGCTGCACACGGTTGTTGCTGCATATGATGGTGTATTCATATTTTTAAAGTGTGTGTTCTGGAAAGATTCTGTGCAGTGTTTTTAAGAAAGTATTGCCGTCCTATTCTATTCTATTAGTGGAAAAATAATTAAAGCGGAGGTGATTGTGAGTAGTTCTGCATCGAGAATAGAGATGATGGTTAAGTCACTCTCATGGGTGAGGTTTATTATTATTTTGTCCTTCCATGCAACTCTGTGTTATAGTTCATTAGATATTGTAATTAATTGAATTTTAGGATGCTGATTAAAATAGTAAAAAGGAAATAAATAATCCCTTTTCTTTATTTTGTATCACCAGCAACAATAGAAACAAATTATAGTTTTTTTCTGCAGCAGCACTGAATGTCCTGTAGAATAAAGGAGCATATTGTCTATAATAACACCATGAATTACCTGTTTACATTTAAAAGTAACGTCTACTTACATTTGACTCCCTCACAATCTATGTGACCATTCAGTCCTGTTAGCTTTGACGGAGGCCTGTACTGCAGGCTGCTATTCACTGTCTATGTAAACAGGAATTTGTCGTAGTGACGGTGTGTGTGGTGTGGTGTGTGTGTGTGTGTGTGTTGCACCTTATTAAACTGAGGTTTTGCATCCACGAAATTCTCTGTTGTCAATTCTTCCCTCTTTCTTTTTCTGCCTGTGTCACGCATCGTCTCATCACAAACACACACTCGGAGCCGGTCAGACCTCCGTCATGCTGGAGGTCATCTATGTGCCAACCTGACATTGTTGTCTATAAGCTGCTTTGGAGCACGAGGAGAAGTTCTAAGGACGAATCCAAACGGTTCACAGAAGAAGAGGCTTTCTCGCTTCACGTATAGCTCCGTGTCACTGAACTGCTGAGGGGGAGGGCGGCAATTCATTTCAATTCATTCCCTGTTGAACCCATTCCAAAAGTGAATAGAAACTGCAATTGATTTGCTAATGATAGAGTATTCACTCTTAATAAGATGGATATAACAACCTTGTCGTTGTCTGTATTGAAATGTTTGGGAGAAAATTGGCTTCCTAAATTGATTAAACTGAAGGTGAGCTGCAGACAGCCGTGCAGGATGTTGTTTTATGCTGTGGAGAGATGATTTCAGATAAATCTGATACAGCTGTTTATGTCAGGTTTGCTGCTTGAATTTACTGTGGGTATAAAAACTGCAATTATTGAATTATTGTCTAACAAAATGGATGGAAATATATGCTCAATCTTTATTTATTAAATGAATTTAAACATAATAAGCACTCTTGAGGAGCAGTCGCCTCATCTCAGCCCAGGACTCTGGCTCAGGCTGCCGTTATCACTGTCCTCTCCTCATATACTGTTTTCACATGCTGACTTTTACATGATTTATACCGAATACATTATGTTGAATTTGCCTTCTGCAATAATAAGAGTATTTTTATTCGCTGTGATGTGGCTTCACTATGTTTTATTCTAAAGGAGTATCTGATTTTATTTTGTGAAGATTTTTTAATTATCAGTTTATATTGTTGAAAACACACAAGCTTTAGGCAATGCATCATTGTGTAATTAGATTAAGGTTTTAGAATAATATTAATCAGTGAATGCTTTCTTCAGGACTATAGACAAACCAGATTATAGTTATTGTTTATTTCTCACATTTTCTCTTTTTTTCTACCTTCATATATACAGTAGCTGCTCTAACATTATTTTAGGTTTGCAGGAGTTCTACATTTTTCATCCAAACTAAATCACAACTTGATTAAAAATCAGCATCTGAAAATGACACCTTCCTTGTTATTTCCCATCACACTAACATTTAGGCTCTCATATGGCTTGTTAAAAATGATTTTGTAATGATATGACAATAATGACAGTCATTGGGCCCTGCTGTGGATGTGACACAAATGGCAAATAAATCCAGATGTGACTGGCTTTAATGAGCAGCTGTTGACGATAATCCAGCTGATAAATGACTTTTAGGAGCTTTAAACCCTTCAGCTCTAGTATCTCTCCACGAGGAGTTTAACTTCTACATGACATCGTGAGATGTAATAAAATATCAGGGAGCAGTGTGGTAGCTTAGTGCGCCGCCACATATTCACAGCGTGGACTGAGCTGCTCTCTCTCTCTCTGACTGTCTTGTATTTAATAAAACAGAAACATGCCACAGATATGATTTGATAAAGCAAGTAGTCCTAAAACAGTGTAATAAAACTGCAGATAGCTGTGAGCTGTGGCCTTCCTTGTCCATAGACTTGCTGTGCCAGTCACCACGCTACGCTTCTCTGTAAAGGTGTGATGGATACAGTGCAAGAAATCTCAGCATGGTTTTACAGGTAGATCTCAGTGCTTGTACATCACAAAGCTGCACTATGTAACAGTGAATAGCTGTCACAGGGTTTCAGCTGTTTCTGTCTCTCAGACGCTCAATTTCCTCCAGCAGAAATCGGTATGAGTGTTGCCTCCCTGTCTGTGCAGGATAGATGCAGGATGGAGGACTTTTACCATGGCAACCACTAATGCAGTATAGATGCAGGGACTGAGCCTTGGCTACTGCTGTAATAATACAGGATTCATGGAAGGCAGGTGGAAAGTCATCCGGCTGTCTAAATGAGAGCCTTTGATGTCTAGTGTGGTCAACACTAAATCCCACTTGGCTCTGCTGTGAAAATTAGGTTCTTGTTTCCTGTATCAGTTCAGCACCACAGCATTCTTTCTATTCAGTTTTCATTCAGCAGCTTGTAGTTGACAAAAAGAGTGTCTCCTAAACATGGCTTCCTATACTGCATTATAGCCTCACTTCATTTTTATGTCAGCTTCTCTGCCACATTGTTTCCTATATCGGCTTATACTGCCCAATCCTCATAATCCTTCTGTAGTCTGAGTCAAATATCTGGTCCATGCAGTGTCCTCTCACCTTCTTCTAGGATGTCATTTCTGTATCCTCCTCTTCCTCCTCTTCACACACTGGATTACAACTGGGCAAGTTTGAAGTGACACCTAACAGGTTAGCATGGAGTTTTGAGTGACAGCTTTACGGTTGATAATCTTATGGTGTTTATGTTGCGCAAAGAGAGAGCAGAGATTTCCCTTTTAGAATATTCCCTGGTAAATAAGGTGATGTTTAGACAATGCAATGTTTGCGGGGGGAAAAATCCCAGCATACTGAGATATAAGGTGTAGCAAACTAAATAAATGATTCTTGTGGACTATTAAATTCAAAGTCTGTTACTACTCATGGATAATATTAGATTCTGAACCACACACATATTGACAGTTTTGTTGAAAGTTTGCTTCGGTCCGCTGTGCGAGTCATTTTTCAATGCCAGGAAGGCCATAAGTCGCCGTCCTCTACACGAGACTGTCACTCCAAAACAAACATTCCTTCCATGTAGCCCGTCTATAGCGCTCCCTGACCTGCTGCTACTGTTGCTATGTGTGTGTGTGTCCCTGTGTGTGAGGGCGTATTTGTTTTGTCTGCCCCTATCTATAGCTTTGAGCTGCCCCTTTCTTTCACAGCTAGAGAAAGAAACCACACCCCTCAGGCCATGGCTGGTGTATGTGTATGTGGCGTTTTGCTCTCCTGGGATTTAGGGATTTCTGTTGCAGTCCTCAGCATTAGGAGCGCAACACCAAATGCGTTAAATAAACACAGGAAGTTCTGTAAAAGCTGCAATATGCTTTTAATAGAGATACACATGTACAAAAATACACATTTGGGCTGACAGATTCTTTCTTTCTACGCGCAGCATGTACACATAAATAAAAGAAGTTGGAGTACACACATAACTTGCACTTGCACATTAATCAAACAACATGATGCACAGATTCTTCAATGCAAACATCCATGCAGACACAAAAACGTGTGCACACATGTAAACACGTGCTTTAGCCAATAAGAACAGAGCTTGAATGTGACCTCCACTTCCCGTGTGAATACAAACCCCAGGGAGACTCAAACCTGCCTGTTTTTATGTGTGTTTTGTTTGTGTTATCCTGGGTTCTATGTTATCATGTCCTCTCTTTAGTTGGATTAGAAGCCACATATACATTCATGGAGTTTCCTCACAGTCATTCATTAGGCAAAATGACTGCAGGAGTCTGGATAATTCTCGGTTCTGTCAAGGTGTTTGTATGATTCAAGCAGTAAATGATGTATGCAATTCACTACGTATTATCATTTTTAATCTGCTTTAGTACATTTCTGTTTGAAAACTGCCAGACACACGTGGAAAACATCATGTTGGATTGTTTATTCAGTCACTATAGATGTGGACTTTCTTCAGCATTAAACACTGACTTTGTTTTGATTTGAGAATGTGCTCAGACCAGTCCCATGGAGGAATATTTAAAGCTGAAGTCTTCATCTTTACCCACTGAACACATTTATTCTATCAGCTGATTATTTTCAAAGTGAACTGACCTCAGCCCTGCGTGTTGCATGATGCTGGACAGCAGCCAGAGTTTACCACCAAAGATACGATTTCAGTCGGTATGGAAAATACATCTAAATCAATGTCAACATGCCTCTCAATTCAGGAATAATGAGAGGAATATTTATTGTATTTCATTCATATGCCCTGAGTGAAGATGGCTTCATATTTTACAAGCTGTATACCAACATTTATGTACCTTCAGACAAACTACATTTGTCCTTATCACTACAATGTGCTTTTTTTCCTAAATTGTTCTGTCCTGATGTCACACCAATCTGCATTTATCAATAAATTGCAGGTGTAAATACTCAGCAAACTCGTCATGCTGCCAGGGTGGAACATGAAACGGCCTCTCCAGCTGGAAGAACAAGTGCTGTGTGGGCTCCCTGAAGTGGTGCAGCTCAGGGTCATTGGAGAGCCACAGCGTGTTTGGGAACAGAACAATCTGTGTTATTTCAGCACAGCCTGTTGGATGGAGGGCCCTTTCACAGGCAGTATGGATTAATCTTTGGCAGCATCTCTCCAGGATCAAACAAAATTGGATGTTTAACCTCACGTGTCCCAGACCTCTCGTAATAAAGAGTTTTTCTTGTGATAAACCGGGATAGAGAGGATTGAATGTGACCCACACTGGGTTAATGATTGTATTCTAAATGTGGCCTCGTGTGAAAATATGACAACATATAATTACTTATTACAGTGCACACATCCTTCCTCAGGTGAGATTGAAAATAATATTTCAATCCATAACTCTAAGTTTGAAAGGAGCTTTCATTCAAACCAAAAACATTTTAATGGGCCACTATAAAGCTAGTTCTGAGATGCTTTATTATTTTTCCGTTGATGCATTTCTTCCTTTGATCACCAAGTGTCTTGTTCAGGTAAAAGAAAGTCATCTTTTGAAATGTACAGTTATATTTGTTTCTCCTCTTTGCTGTTTGCTACACAAACGCAGATTCACAGCTGAAACCTCTGCCCTCACTTAAAGTGTGATTACAGGTTTAGATTTAACAAAAGCACAGCACAATATAACATTTAACACGCAGGAAGACTCATAATATACATGTAAGAAAGTACAAGTATATGTGAGATGTGGATAAAATGCATTTTTTGCAAGATCCAGTAAATGAATCACATATTTCTGGTATTATCAGGCACAAGCGAAGTGTAAAAACTGTTTATCGGTGAAAAACTTTAACAAACACTGAATTCAGAGATGGTTTTCTTGATGCAGAGTTTGACATGCACTACAGATTAGACAGTAAATCAGATGTTTAACCCTGTGCTCTTAATCTGGACCCAGCAGTCACAGAAGGTTCAATGGTGACGTTCTGGTTCTGATTAAAACTCAACACAGTAACTGCAATATCACACCATCTCTACTGTCTTTGTGTAAACAGGACATTTTCTATTTTATTTATTCACATAGTTTATATTGTAAATACATGTATTGTGTGATAGGAGTAGCATAATAATTCTTTCATACAAATATTTGCACTTTGAAATGTATATGAAGGAAAATTTTGAATTTTTATTTCAAATTAGGCTTTTATCAGGTAAAAAGCCTAAAAAAAAAATACAAATAGAGTGAAAATGAAATATGCTCTACTACCCTGCTTCTGGTCTTACACCTTTCAGTTCACATTCAAGCAATAAACTTCAGACAACAATCACAATAACCAGCAATACAAACATTTCAAGGTTGCTTTTGGGGCTGTTAAGAGAAATGTTCTGTTAAGGTTGGGAAAGCTTTTACCAGCACAAAGGCAGGTGTGTGTTTTTATGAAGGCGTTCACAAGTACAGTGTATTTTACAGGAGTGTACTTGTGAGCAGGTGAACGCTTTAATGTATGATTTCCATCTAACACAAACATGATTATGTCAGGCACTGCATGTACCATCCTCTCTGTTCAAAGAGTTTTCATGATAAAATGTGTACTTTACCATCAGTTCCTTTATTCAGCATCTGCAACCACAATCACATCCTCTGCTGTTTGATATTAAGAATATATATTGGAAAAGTTGGAGGTTAAGTGCCGTGCTCAAGGACAGGAGTTAAATGCAAATCAGAAAACATCTGATTTCAGTGTTTTCTAGCCATTAATCTACTTTCTTACTGATGTATGTTTTGGAATATAATTAAAACATCTGCAACCTTGAATGCTATGTCATCCTGTTTTCCTGAAGTTGTATCATCATGCTCCTGTGAAATGATATGACTCCTCAGAGCCCAGACTGTATATTAAACTGAGTGACGGCAGTAATTCTCACTGTGGTTTGAAAGCCATTCAAAATAAAATCAATCACTCTCAGTTACGGTAATCGTCCATGTTGCAATCTAATGACACAGGGTGGAGTCATTCTAGGTGATGTGCTAACATATTGTGTACGCTGGCTGTTGATTTGTTCTGTATATCTGCTGCATTGACTGTTTTCAGCTGTAGCTTCAGTAACCTATTCCACCCACACACTGTAAATAAAGGTTAATGAAATGGCCTGTAGGCACATGACAAGAAAGGATTTTACCTTTGTTTGCCCGTGACATTGCTACCTGCAGAATGAAGGGATGATGCAAAGGTACATTATCTGCTCTGCACCTTTTATAACACAGATTAAGGGACCAAACACTGACTAGAGGACTTGTGCTGCATATTTAAATTTCCTATGCGGCCTGTGCACCAACTTACTTATTTTTGAGCCAATTAGAAAGTCATCTGGAAATTAATAGCCACAACTCTGTGATCTCAGAATAAAGGGGAGATCACACTGTTCACATGAAGGACCTCAGCTATGCCCATAGATCACTAATAATTTTAATGGCTGAATCTGCTTTCTAATGGAGTCAGGACATATGGTTAATCTATGTGTAGGATATTTTTGAAGGAGTAATCCTGTTAGCAGCATTGTTTGATCAATTAAGTCCATAAAACTCTCACTGAAACTATGAAAACAATAGCGATGAATCACTTTTTTTATTACATATTTCCTTGACACGTGACATTTGATTTAATTAACAAGCGCAATCATGTGTGTCTGAGTCATCACAACTCTCTGATAAGGATCTCTGACTGAGCACTGTTGCTAAACACAAATAGGCCCGTACAAGTTATCCAACCTGCTGAATGGCTTTGACTTTATTTCCTGTAAGTATAATCAAAGACGAAAGTAAGTCAGTGGACCATTTGCAGAACTTTTAGGCTATAATAATAACAACTGTAGGCAAAACAAGCCAACTCTTGATGACCTTTCACAATTCCCTGTCTACTGATTGACTGCCAGTGTAAAAATGTGTTTATTGTGGTTACGATTTACCACAATTTGAGCCTTGCCATCACTCAGATTGTTGAGTAACAAATAAATGCAAAGTAGTTTGAATGAAACCCAGATTCTGTCTCTTTAAATAGACTTTGTGTTTTCTTCCCACTGAGGCTGCTCATATTGTGGAGTATTTTAAATAGTTTTTAACCTTTCAGATTATGTATTTGCTCAGTTTGGGGCAGAAGATCGCTGGTAAACAAATAAATGTTTTTGGAATTAAACTTGCACTTTCTGTGTGTATAGTTGGAGATGTTGCTCTGCAAAGGTGAAGTAAATTCTCCATGTTTTCCACAGCCCAAGAGGTTTAACTCGGGGAAAGGAATCGGATTTCCCTTTTCTAGTCTGCCGGAACTTCATTCCATTGTGTATCCATACTCATGCCGTAGACCTGGGTTTCGGCTTACTTTACAGTCTTAAAATAACTATTACTCGCAACCAATGTGTTTAGTTATTATGATGGGTAAATATATACTTCCACCCGTAAGAATGGCTCTAATTAAAGATGTTATGCGATTTTGGCTTCTATTTTATTAGAGCGAACGGCAGGATACGCAGCCGCTGGAGGTGTGCTGCGGTCTATATAAACACGCCGCCATCTTACATTTTCCAGTCTCTGCTGTTCCGGCCGTGTCTCACCGACTGCTGTGGAGGGAGTGGACGAGGCTCCCCGCTGACGCTCGTCTTCACATTTTCCTCGAGTTTTTCCATCTCAAAGTGGTTTTTACTCTGCAGGAGCCGAGTGGACGGACTTGCTGTGTTGACAAGGGTAGGCTTCAACATTCAAACTATCGGCTCCACTCAGTTTTCTCCCTCTTTTCTTGTCCGGCTGTCTGTGAATGCCAGCAGGAATGGAGACGGTTGTTGTGTGCGGGCCGGCCGGGGGATGCTGCTGCAGCTAGCGAGCCAGCTGCTTTCACGGCACATATTTGGGATACGCCAGCCGCCGCCTAATGGGAGCATACCTGTTTACCGACGATGAGTTTAGCATAGCACAGGGGTTTGTGTTGGGTAACAGTTTTTTAACAATAGCAGTTCTTATCCGATGGATTTCATTGCCTTCCAGTTTATTCGGAAGCCAGGATTTGGGACTGATGTTGTGTCCTAGCTTGTTTGAATAGTTAGCAAATGTTAGCGTAACGTTTGCTGACCACATTCCTCTATTCTGACTCATGTTTACAAGACTCGAGTTTCGCCTTTTGCTCATGTGTGTGTTGTTGCAGCTGCTTTAGCTTAAGTCCCTGTGAATTGAACGTAGACTCCAGCGAAACTGACGTGACTTTAATGTTCAGCTTGAAGTTACTTGTCAAAGCTAAAGTTGGTAATTAGCGTTAGCCAAGTGAAGAAGTGGGTTGAACGTGTCGTCTGAAGTTTGCTCGGAACTTTTGGACAAACTTTTTATGTTAAATCGAGCTAATTTCTGGAGCAAAGTAGCGTCAAACTTATTTTAACAGCTCGTGTTGAAGTTTATTTTCGCCCCCAGGCCCCTTGAGAGAGTGTTTTCCAGTCGTCCTTTTAAACAAAGACCGACAAATTCCTCCCGGCCGTTGTGCTTTGGGAGGAAGACGAGGAGGAGCCACAGTGTGAAATCTGAGTCAGTGGTGTTGGGGCAAGAAAGTCGGGGGCAGCTGTGGAGAACAGGGGGGCAATGCGCTTAATGCTTCAGTGGGCATTTGCATTGATTATCTTGAGCTATTTCGTTTTGTATTAAATGGTTTGTTTGCTTGGATCCATGTGCACGACTACAGATGTGTTGGTTTGATGCTGTGGAGGTGCAGGCGGGTCACGACGGGGGGAAAGTTGGACACCTCGCTGCTTTTCGCCATTTTCCCCATACAAAAAAAGCCACGACGGCTTCCGTGGTTAGATTTTAAGACAAGTTTACATGCCACTAGTTTTGATTCGGTTTCATTTGAAAGACTGGGGTAGCAAGAGATGAAGAGATTAAACAGATGTTGTCGTTTCATCCAGCGGCTCCAGATTTTTTTTGTCACGGAAGCTGAAACAGTTTTTTACATAGCAGCTACACTAATATCACCAGCCTCTGCTTTCATAATGACCCAGAAATCACCGCATCGTCTAGTTTGATTGATAATATATGTTGTTTACTCGTCTTTCTGCGGTCCCTCCAGTGAAATCCCCGACCAGATTACACATCGGAACAAAAACCTAACACTCCTGTCATCTCGTCAGCAAAAACATGTTCTGATGAGGCTTTAACATTTAAGACGGAAACGTGGGTGTTTGTCACATAGCAGACCGGTAGTGGGATATTTTGGGGCAATCCACTTCCGAGAATACCACGAACCTTTCCAGTGGTATCATTGCCGAATACTGTAATTGTTCTGTCTCTCATGAGTCACGTTTGTGTCAGTAATTAAATGACAATTAGTGTGAAGCTTGTAGGTTTAAGGCAGACCTAAATGTACAAGCTTCAGCGGCAACAGTGATATTTTTAGATTTTCTAGATGCCTTATAATTAGAAAAGGAAACGAGTAATTGTATTGTATTAATAAATCTCTCCAAGTAACTGTCTACATTTGTGAGAATGCAGGTGTTTAATGTGCTTTTATAGTGCTCTCTATATTTTAAGTCTTATTATTTAATTTAAAATTGTTTGATGGGAATGTCATCCTCCTCTGGAAGTCCCATGGATGCTTTTCCTGTTTCTCCACAGGCATCCATCATTTTGCAGTTGAGACTCGGGATAAAGCCCTGCAGCGACTGCAGGCACTGGGCTCATTGTATTGTTGGCAGCCAGCAGTGAGTGCTGCTGACCCTGCACATTACACGGCTAAGCCTGTGGCTGCTCCTGTCTCTCTGCTTGTGCCGATAATTCAGCTTGTTTGGGTCATTTACTCATATGGATGTATTGAACTCCCTGTGTTTTCCACTTGAGAGGGACTGGGCTGTGCAGGAGTTTAGACCGGTTTAGCCTATCTGTAGCCCCGTTCTCAATGAATACATTTCTTCTTTAACCAAAGCTCTGTATATGTCCTCGTACAAGGTGTAAATTATTTAAATGCCAGTGTGCCAGAGAAAGGCTGTACAATTAAGCCACAAATGTCCTCAGGCCATAGGAGAGAAATGTAATTTAGAGGAAGTGTGTTTCAGACAGGGATTTATTTTTCTAAAAGAGACTTTGTTACTCTCATCCTCACACAAGCCTCACCTGAACTCATTTTGTGGCGGTGGCTCAAATTTGCTGACAGAATGGATTTTTTTTTCAGGAGAAGGAAATTGGATTGATTAGCTGCTTTGAATTAAAGCAGGGGATAAATATATGTGACTGGTCTATTTGAAGTTTCCACAAATTCAGAGTAGGGTTTTAGTGTGTTACATTTGCAGTTTTCTCCTTCTGCTTGGCGTGTTTACAGATGCAGTATTTCCAACATAGCTTACACAGATCTATTTCACACTTGCTTAGCAAGCTGCTTATGTTTTTATTTAATTTGTTAAACTGGCATATTGAGCTGTGATAATGTTACACCTGCTATAAACAACTTGCCACTTCAAACTGCACTATGTCATGATAGTTGTCAGTCCCTGGGTAAATGTTTATTCCTGTTTGAGAAGCCCTTTGTGCAATTAAGAGCTCCACGTGGGAAGATGTTGCTGCTTCAGACAGTCAAGGTTCTATCATGAGACAAATCAAGAACCTTTCTGATGTGATTTTATGTCTTTATCATGATTTTGTACCTTTGTTCACAGTGAAACTTCAGTTGTGTCACATTCACCTCTGGTGTTGTTGTGTTCTCTACGCTGTAGCTAGAGCCAGCCTGATGGCTCGTATTGGTCCTCTGGTATGTTCTGTGAGGCAGCAGTAGAACCAAACCTCCTCTCAACAGAAGTAGTTGTGCCGTTTCACCTTTACCTTTGGTTGTTATGGTTTGTAGTCATTTACACTTTAATGAACTCTGTTTCTCTGTTTGAACCGCGTGTTTTCCCCACTATATTCAGGACTGTCACAGACAGAAGACACTATTCCCAGCTCTCCACTTCTGTGCTGGAGCAGTGCGCCCTGTTATTTGAGTGTTGACCTGGGACTGCAGTGCTGTGGTTAAACTTAACTTCATAGGGCTTTGAGTGTGTGTGCCTATGTGCATGCAAACTGTTTCACCATCTACATTCACATGTGTGTGGTACCTGCTTGATGAGTTTTTTTTCAAGCACAACAACTTGTGACATCCTCCTTTGCTTCAACTCCCTCTGGGGGCAAATACCTTGATTCATTCCATATATTGCGCAAACAGCCCTCTGACTCTGGTGACTGGTGTCTCACTCATTAGTCATCTGGTTCCAGTTATATGGCTTTTAACTGGACCAGGCCCAACTCTGCACATTGGATTACACATCTGGCTTCAAAGAAACCTCTCGCTCAGAGTTTTGTGGCTGGGCTGCCGCTTGATGTTTAGAAACTTACTGTAATGACTTTTTTTGTTTAAACGTTCAGTCTGACTTCAGGCTAAAGCTGCCACTTGTGTGTCTCAGTTGGAGGCCAGACTTTGCTTGTTTGCCCATCAAAAAAAAAACTATCGGCTCAGTTTCCAAAGCCAGATGTAAAGAACCACTTTTCCACCAGTGTGAATCCTAAATGTTTCACTGTGTGCTTTGATTGTATGTTTGATTTGTGCGGAACATGTGGCTCCCATTAGGACTGGGCTAGGTTATATGAGGGCAGGCCTGTGAGGCTGGAGGATGGCGTGTGAACAGTGAATTTGAGTTGGTGCGTTTGTGGTTAGGAGCAGCAGTCTTGGAGTCTGACTTGAGATTGTGTTTTAATGACACAGCTGAGCTAAGGTGGTGTGGGTGTGAGAGGAGGGAAATAATTCAGAGCAGTAGCTTAGTTGTCCTTGGTGTGTTTGCATATTGGCATCCATTTAACTCCACTAACTCCTACACATTTACTGGCAGCCATTTTTACCATAATGTGCCTGGCTGCTGTGCGTTCTTGTTTGTCCATTTATGAAGCACGACTCACAATGTAGAGCGTTTTGTAGGATAAGTCCCTAAGAAAAAGCTACTGGACGTTTCTCTGGGTCGGCTGTGTCTCAGGTGGTAGTGCGGGTTGTCCACTGATCGCAAGGTTGGTGATTCGATCCCCGGCCCCTCCACATGCCGAAGTGTCCTTGGGCAAGACACTGAGCCCCAAGTTGCTCCCAGTGGCAGGCAGGCACCTTGCATGGAAGCTCTGTCGCATTGGTATGTGAATGAGTGAATGGGACACACATTGTAAAGCGCTTTGAGTACCACTAAGGTAGAAGAAGGCGGTATATAAGTGCAGACCATTTACCATAGGTTATTATTGTATTGTGTTATATTTACATACGACAACAAATTTACACACTGCCTCAAAAAAATTGCCGAGCCTCTCTGAATGAGCACACAGAAACTTGAAATATTATTCAAACAGCCATTATTGCATGTTTCAGACACCAGCATCCCAGTTGCCAAAGCTCACCTGTTGCTCCCAGCGTTGCGGCAACAAACAGTTGCTCAGAATTTGAATCACATTTATTTTCCATGGGGACACTATATACTATATAAGCACTACTGGCTTGTGAAATGACTGGTATTCTGCAGTCTTGTGTAGTTTACCCTTTGAGGTCCTTCTGTCCAGCCAGACAAATCATGCAGATGTTAGAGTACGGTAGTTGATGCTTCTGGTATGCTTTAGGAGAAATGTGGCACAATGTGTTGGTCCCAGTTTATTCTGTGTGGGCGGATGAATCACATTGTTTGTTGATGGTTTAATTCACTAGCTAGTATCTGTGCTTGTAGCTTGGTTAGTTCACTGCAGGAAATACTAGGTTTTTGTTTCTACTTTGTCTAATTGTATGAATCAATTTATGGGTTTTCGTCTTGGCAGACCCTCATTTTCTCCCAGTGTGTCTCTTGAGTATTACAACTTGTCCTAACTGGTATGTTTTGATTGAAAGGGATTTGGTCTTTATTTTCTTGCTGAATTCATTTTTGGATAACCACAGATGTACTTTTGAAAAGGTCTGACAAAAGGATTTCTGACTGCATAGACACAGCCTGTTCTGTCTCTATCTCATTTTAGCCGAGATTTTCTTTGGGCATTTTCCCCAATTTCCATTTTTATGCGTTACTGTCATAACATTTATCTTTGAGTAGGAATTTAAAATACCTCTCTTTCAATTTGCCTTGTTTTTCCGAATTAATCCCCTCTCGCTCGCTCTACCTCTCTCCTGCCATTGCCAGTGTTTACTTTCCTGCAGTGTGGTTTCAGCTTCAAAGCCAGTGCAGGAATGCGTTAGCCCTCCTCCCTTCCCCCTGCCTCTTTTCTTTCCACCCAATGCTCCACTTCCCCTGTCCTTCCTCACCTAAATAGTTGGTAGCTGCAACACTTAATGGTGGCTTTGTGTGTGAGCTGCTGTTTGCTTGTCTGGCTTAAACGGGAAGAGGAAACCCAAGAAAGGGAGGAGGCAGGAAAGGAAAGAAAGCATTGGAAAGTCACTTGTCTGGGCCATTTGTTTTGAGACAATCCTGCCATTCACTTCTGTCTGTTTCCTTCTCTCTGACCTCTGCTATGTTTCGTTTAGTGTGATTAGTGTGAAATATTTACTCAGTTTAAGCAGAGTAGAGGGAAGTATTGATAGAATATAAGATGCTTCTGAGGCAGCAGGACTGATCGACATTTTTTTCTGTTTCAGATCAGGAAGCTGTGTCGGTCGCGGTTTGAGAAAGGAACATGGCTTCCCAGGGTGAGTTGATGGGTCCAGGTGCGCTCTCTTGTTCACCTTCACGCCCTTTGCATTTGTCTCACACATGCACTGAGCTGTGTGCATTGTGTTAGTGCAGATTTATATTCTCGTTAGAGCACAGTGAATTAGTTATTGATTTTAATTTTAAACTTGCGGAACATGTAAAGCTAAACGTTAACAAAAAATAACAGCATTAGAGGCTTTACCACCTCACCTAAAAGGGACTTGACACCATGTGTTTAAAATTAAAGAGACAACTCTTTTATATTAAGTGCTGTGAAGTTGGTTAGGCTCACCTATACAAAATTTTGCTTTTGCTGATCCCTGTTTTTCTCTTTCCAGCTGATCTGATGGAACTAGACATGGCCATGGAGCCAGACCGTAAGGCAGCAGTCAGTCACTGGCAGCAACAGTCCTACCTAGATTCAGGCATCCACTCAGGGGCCACCACAACTGCTCCTTCCCTCAGTGGAAAGGGCAATCCTGAGGAGGACGATGTCGACAACAACCAGGTCATGTATGAGTGGGAGCAGGGCTTCAACCAGAACTTCTCCCAGGAACAAGTACAAGGTAGGTTATACCACTTTTTGGTGACCCTTTTTAAGGAAAGTCTCAGGTGACCAGTTTTACATAAAAATCTTAATAGTCAGTGGATAAACCAAAGCTGCTCTTCTGTCTGTTCCAGACTTAGATGGTCAGTATGCCATGACACGTGCCCAGCGGGTGCGTGCAGCAATGTTTCCAGAGACTCTTGAGGAGGGCATGCAGATCCCCTCTACACAGTATGATGCAGCAAACCCCACCAACGTCCAGAGGCTGGCAGAGCCCTCGCAAATGCTCAAACATGCTGTCGTCAATCTGATCAACTATCAAGATGACGCTGAGCTGGCAACCAGAGCCATACCAGAACTCACCAAACTACTCAACGATGAGGACCAGGTAATTGTTCTTGAAAATTGTCGTTCAGAATTCTCTTTAAAAAAAATAGTTTTCCCCATTAGGGTTCTGTAACATTTGTGTCGGTCCCTTCCAGGTCGTAGTAAACAAAGCAGCAGTGATGGTCCACCAGCTTTCAAAGAAAGAAGCGTCTCGCCACGCCATCATGCGCTCACCTCAGATGGTGTCCGCAATTGTCAGGACCATGCAGAACACGAATGATGTGGAGACAGCTCGCTGTACTGCAGGAACACTGCACAACCTTTCTCATCACAGAGAGGGACTGCTGGCAATCTTCAAATCTGGAGGAATCCCAGCTCTAGTTAAAATGCTTGGGTATGTAGGAGGAGGATGGAGGAATAGTTGGTTTGGAGGAGTTTCTTTCTCAGGAGTTTACATTTATTTGTTGCTCTGTAGATCCTCAGTTTAGCAAGGAAGAAAGCACTGCAATGTTTTAACCAGGGCCATGGAAAGCATCCCATCACGATTTTTGAACAAAACCCGATTCATTCCAATCCTGAATTTTTGACATACTGGCCTATCATCTGTGATAGTACATGACAAATTGTAACTAGCTGTTAATTCACCAAAGGCAAAGGCTATGGAGAAGAATGAGAAACCAAATGATGTATCTAATTCTAGTTGTTTTCCAGTAATCTAATGATCCTTTCCCCTCTACAGTTCACCAGTGGACTCTGTCCTGTTCTATGCCATCACCACCCTCCACAACCTCCTCCTGCACCAGGAAGGAGCTAAAATGGCTGTTCGTTTAGCTGGCGGTCTACAGAAAATGGTGGCTCTGCTCAACAAAACCAATGTCAAGTTCCTGGCCATCACCACTGACTGTCTCCAGATACTGGCCTATGGAAACCAGGAAAGCAAGGTGAGGGTCACTGAAGGACTGGTGTGTTTGTGATTAGAGGGTAATACTGTGTTGGAGCTTGACACACGTGTTAAATATTTTAAGTTTTTATACATTTTAAACTAAGGATATCTGTATGAATTTCAAGCCCCATGGACATTTTGGTAACAAACATTTTACCTTTTGTGTGTTTTTTGTTGGTGTAGTTGATAATCCTGGCCAGCGGTGGCCCACAGGCGCTGGTCAACATCATGAGGACTTACACCTATGAGAAGCTGTTGTGGACCACAAGCCGTGTTCTCAAAGTTCTGTCTGTATGCTCCAGTAACAAGCCTGCGATTGTAGAAGCTGGTATGTTTCCTTAACATAAGTATTTGTATATGAGCAAGTATTCAAATGCTACTGGTGAAGTACCAGTACATTTAATAATTTTTCAAGTGTATTTGCGGATTTGTCACACATCATGTATGCAAACAATTAATTTATATGTTCGTCCTTCTGTCCAGGAGGCATGCAGGCTCTGGGACTCCACCTGACAGACCCCAGCCAGAGACTGGTTCAGAACTGCCTCTGGACTCTCAGGAACTTATCAGATGCTGCCACCAAACAGGTGATGGGAAGTGCTCCTTGTAAAACACTTTCATTCTTCCTTTGTCAGTGAATGATGGTAATGTTAAGTACTTAAGTGTGTTTAATAGACCATGTTGCTTAGCTGAGCCTGTAATGGGGATTACTTTACAAGTACACAGGCATAAAATGAGAAAGCAACACCTTTTGCAATATTACGATGAAATTCATCTCGCTTCGTGCTGTTGACAGCATGTACTCATCTTTCCTTTCATGCTCTTTGCTCTACAGGAGGGAATGGAGGGTCTGCTTGGAACTCTGGTGCAGCTGCTGGGCAGTGATGACATTAATGTGGTCACCTGTGCTGCTGGCATCCTGTCTAATCTGACCTGCAACAACTACAAGAACAAAATGATGGTCTGCCAGGTGGGTACACACACAGCTGATCTACCATACAATCAAAGATGGGATTTGATTGTCACTATTTATTTAGTCTTTTCTGTACTATAGTGAAATATAGTTTTTCTGTACTTACATTTTTAGGTTTAATATTATCCACTCTGAATATCCAATGTATCCATTAATCTGTGACACTATCTGTCTCTCTCTAGGTTGGAGGTATTGAGGCGTTGGTTCGCACAGTGCTTCGGGCAGGAGACAGAGAAGACATCACAGAGCCAGCTATTTGTGCCCTGCGTCACCTCACATCTCGACACCAGGACGCTGAGATGGCACAGAATGCTGTCAGACTGCACTATGGCCTGCCTGTGGTTGTCAAATTACTGCATCCGCCCTCACACTGGCCGCTCATCAAGGTACACACAAACACACACACACAGACTTATCAGCTCAGTCATCCATGTAAGCTGCTTTTCAAACTGTCAGCCATGCATGTGGCTGCTCTTTTAGTGGTGATTGCATTGAAAATCAGTTTACACTTGACCACACTTTTGATGGTAAAATAATCAACCCAACCTGGTTTTAAATGCACAGTATTGTCTGTGAGAAAGTTGTTATGGATCCATGTAGGCAGCTGATCTCTGTTGGGTCTGTCGGGACTGAATGTTTTGTTGTGCATTGAGAATGCACTACCTTACTGCTGTAGGTTACTTAAGCCTGTAGCACATCTGCACTGCATTGGAATCAGTCCAATGTCGAGACTGCAAAATACACCTGAGTCACCAGTCGCAGCCTTCGGTATATTGTAGTATGTTTTTAGACTCATGGACATGGAAAATACACATTAGTACAGGTTTGTTTTTCTCACTTAAATGAGACCCAGATTACAAATGTATAGATGAAAACATAACTTTAAGCTGTGACTCTTGATTAAATGTGACTAATAGTGACTTAAAATTTATTTTAAAGAACTCTTAAATGACTTGTTTCTGTGTTCCTTCATCAGGCTACAGTTGGTCTGATCCGTAACCTGGCTCTGTGCCCTGCTAACCACGCCCCTCTGAGGGAGCAGGGCGCCATCCCCAGACTGGTCCAGCTGCTGGTCAGAGCACACCAAGACACACAGAGACGCACCAGCATGGGAGGCACGCAACAGCAGTTTGTGGTGAGAGCTCACACAAACACCCACAATACATGTATACACACCTCTGTAATTCATATTCCTACCAAGCAGAACTCAGTTCAAATGTAGCTCAATTTAAAAGTCATCAAGTGCAACCTTTAAGTGGGGTTAGACCATAGAGGTGTACAGCACTTGCATAGTTCTAATGTCACCAATGTGCGTTTGTGTTATTAGGAGGGAGTTCGCATGGAAGAGATTGTGGAGGGCTGCACGGGAGCACTTCACATCCTGGCCAGAGACGTCCACAACAGAATAGTCATCAGAGGACTCAACACCATTCCACTCTTTGTACAGGTATGTCTTCAGCTGAGATTAGCTCTTTTTTGTGTTGTCATGTTGTAATCATAACAACATAATCATTTCACTTAAATCTCAAAAAGTGTAAAAAGTGTCTGTAATTTGCTAAAGATTCAAGAAATCTTACTTTAGTAATACTGTATAAGTGTTAAGTTTGAGATTGAGATTTCAACTAGATACAAGTTGAGATACGCTGCAGACAACAATTTATTGCACCATGAGACTCTGCAGACCTCATGATCTAAGATGCAACAGAGAGCTGTACAGACTGAGGAGGTTTTTCTAAGCATTCTGTCTGTGTTTGTGTGCAGCTGTTGTATTCTCCCATTGAGAACATCCAGCGTGTAGCAGCAGGCGTCCTGTGTGAGCTGGCCCAGGATAAAGAGGCTGCTGAGGCCATCGAGGCTGAGGGAGCCACTGCCCCTCTCACAGAGCTATTGCACAGCCGCAATGAAGGAGTTGGTATGTATACAAAAACACACTCATTTACACACTGCCATCGTTCACGTAATGGCTGCTTTTTAGCCACGCAGATATTGAGGAGGACCAGTCCAACTGTGCAATGAGTGGTTATGATTGGATAACACACTGGCACGTAAATGATTGTTTTTGTACAAGTTTACCTAAAAGGTCTCTAGTTGATGTAAACAAATAAAGCAAAAGTCATGTTGTAATCATCTGTGATGGCTGGAATGTTAATATATCTGTAAATAGTGCTTTTTAAAGCACAAAATTTGATGCACCAGAGTGAGGTGACTAACTTTTGAACGCTCATCTTTTCACAGCCACGTACGCAGCTGCAGTTTTGTTCCGTATGTCAGAGGACAAACCCCAAGACTACAAGAAACGCCTCTCTGTAGAACTCACCAGCTCGCTCTTCAGGACAGAACCAATGGCCTGGAACGAGGTATGAAGCACTGAAAAACAGTTTGATTCTTTAACTGCAAGTCTACATATATATGTGCAGATGCTTATTTACATTTTGAAGTCCAATTCAGTCAACAAAAACCTGCATAACTGGTTTTATTTAAACTGCTGCCACCCTGTTCACCCTTGTGTGTGTTGCTTTGCAGACTGGAGACCTTGGTTTGGACATGGGAGCTCAGGGAGAGCCTCTGGGCTACAGACAGGAAGGTAAGTCATCTCACCGTTGTGTGGCTGGGACTCTCCCAGGTGAAATATCCGCGCAGTAGTGACAAACATTAGAACTGATATCTTCCTTTTTACTGGGCATACATTCTTAGGCTTACTCTTCTGGGTCGGTCTGTATTCCTGCTCAGTTTCTCTAAATCCATGAACCTCTGCGACCCCTTGTGTTTAGTTGATACTGAGCATAATTTTGTCACAGCCTGACTGAGGCTCATCTGTCCTTCAATAATAATGCTGATGACCAGTTTGACCTTTAAAAGGTGATGATGGACTGACAGCTTCAGACAGTGGTGAAGGCCAACAATGCTTTCAGATTAGGGATGGAGATTGATTTTTATCCCAAATGGCTCTAAGAAGTAAAATGCTGCTGCTTTTAGTTGTCACAGTCGATCGTCTGAGTGTTACCAGCAGTGTACCAGGACCTTAGACTGTGTGCACCGATCAGGAGGCTAGGGGCAAGTTGGCTGCTGATTTTAATTTGCACTGCTCTCCATTCCTCCAGCACTAAAAGCTTTAACTGGCTCTTCGCCAGCCGAATGAAAACAAAGACTTTATGCTGGTAGATGTTTTAGAGAACATCCTGGCTACTGCAGATGAATTTTGGTTGGTGGAATCAAACTAAAGACACTGAAGTCAACCACTGCTTCAGCTGCATTCAGTCAAGAGTCTTTAACAGCTGTAGTCTGAACAGAGTTGAGCCATGATTTATTGTGCTGGAGGATGGACAGTGTGCTGTGTTGCTGTGCAGTGTTACATCTGAATGATCATACTACTGTGTGACGGCTTGGTTTGTTAACATGCTTCTAACAACTGCTCTGCTTCCCCTGCCTCTCCTCCATCCACCCTCTTCTCCCCCAGACCCAAGTTACCGTTCCTTCCATTCGGGGGGTTATGGAGGGGACTCAATGGGCATGGAGCCCATGATGGACCATGATCTGGGTGGAGGCCACCACCCTGGCCAGGACTACCCCCCTGTAGAAGGGCTGCCTGACCTGGGACATGCCCAGGAACTGATAGAGGGCCTGCCGCCTGGCGACTCAAACCAACTGGCCTGGTTTGATACCGACCTGTAAATAACAAGAACATTACACTACACTTTCTACTAGGTAAGATTTACTTTTGTTACCTTGTGTTAGCAGAGAAGACCAGGAATCAGTTCTAAGGCAAGATGTAAAAGTAGTAGCACAGTTTTTGGAGAAAAAAAAAAGTGGCTGTGGAGGGAGGGGGGTAGTGGATTTACTCACTGTGGCTGTTGCATGTTCAGACTGCTCCTAATTGCAAAGCTGTGTGATGTGGTGTGTGTGATGTTACTTGGTGTTTGATCTGTGAGTGTGGTCCTTCACCAAAGCCTGTGCTGTCTCCTTCCGCTTACCTCTTTATTCCTACTGATTTCTCTCCTCCCTTTGCAGCTGTATCATGTGATCTGGATGAACCTGCATCGTGATTCGCCCATATGGAGGAGGCGGGGTTTCAGAAAGTGCCTGAAGATGACTCAACAACAGCAAGCAGAGTTTCCTGTCTATGGGAACTCCATTGGGACAAACTAGATTTTAGTGCGGTTCGGTTCTGGTCTCTCAGCCTGATGGGGGGCTGACTTCAAATCCTGACATGACACAAAGATTTTGATCTCAATGATTGGTTTTCCAAAAACCCTTTTTATGTATTTTGTTTTTCATTTTTACTTCTTTTGGTTGTTTTACTTTTGTATTCTGTTTTCCTTAAGTCTGTAATGGTACAAACTGAATCTAGCTTGCTTTTTTCATTACTCTGAATTATGATACTCATCTCTTGTTTTTGCAGTCCCTTGTATTTTAAGTCTCTGGTAGTGTTGAGTTTTTTAGTGGTAATGCTCCATCCAAGTAAAGAATCTGATCACATTTTAAATGGTGTCCAAACACTAAAGTTAATCAGTTGAATTGTATTCTGATGATCAAGTGTAACATTGTGTAGCTTTTGTATAAAAACATGAATTGGAAATCATGGTCCAAATATCAAGCTATTTTCTTGCTTTAAAGGGAGACACAGATGTGTCTCTGCTGTTCCAAAGGGGGTGTAGCTGACCTAGCTGGGTGGGAGTGTCTATGACTGGACAGGGGTGGAGGAGGGCTCCTATTGGTCTGCTGTTACTATGGGGTGGGGTAGTGAGAGGAGCTGGTTGCTGTAGCCTGCTGTGTTCTGAAACAATAAAATGGACTGTCATTTCACCTGGATGCCTCTCCGTCTCTTTTAAATCTAAATCGAGGATTGAACGAGCTACACAGCGAGTTCAACATTTCAGATCCCTTCAAGGACCTCTGGACACCGTAGAAACACATTGCTTTAACTCGGTCTTGTAAACATCATCACAACTCTGTAGTAGTGACCTCAGAACTGCTGTTAAACTTGTCCTACATACGTGTGCAGTATAAAGAACACCACAGTAGTTAGCCTGACCTCGAACACAAAATAACTTAATGCATGTTCCTGAGTAAAACCAGATACAAGTCTATGCTGTAAGAAGTATGACAGCACTGTGACCTACAGTCTGCTACATAACAGCAATGGAGGTGTGACAAACAGTTTTACACGTCTAATGACAGCTAAGCAGCAAAGTGAGGATAAACTGATCCACCACCTGTGTAAACAAGCGTCCGCATCCACCTGCAGTTTGGCAGGATGCCATCTCTGTTCAGTATCTTCCTCGTATGAAATCTTGTCAAACTGCAGTTAAAACTTGGTGGATGATATTAGACAACCGAACTGACAGCTGTGTTTGCTGCAGCTTTAGTCCGATTAGTCGGATTTGCATATGAAAGTGGAACGTGGAGTCAAGAACTAAAAGTGTGCCAGTAGTGGCCACGTGAGGATGTTGATGTATGGAGGACAGCTGGGTGGTTGGAGGGCAGCTTAAAGGACTGAACACCATCTTTTTAACAAGACGTGTGCCTCACCTCGCTGTCAACTCTTCCTGACCTCATCTAGTCTCCAACATACTACAAACAGCTTTCCCCCCTCCAATCCAGACACCACCTGTAATGGTATATTTGATTATTCTATGTGACAATGTCCAATTTATACACTCAAAACAATAGGGAATGTACTAGTACATACCTGACATACCTCAGAACAGCAGGATGACAATACAAGTGTTATGGCCTCACTTAAATGAAGATACAAAGTTGGGATTTCTGTGCAGCTAATATCAGAATGTCACTGAAGAGAATTACCTTCGTCTCAAATTATGATCACGGCACAAGTTATTGCTATCAAAACACAGAACCATCATCTGTGTGGCACCATAACACCTATTAAATTAGCCACAGTGTTGCTCATAGCTTCATTTACCATCAGGCAAAATCGAAATCTGTGACTGACATACTACAGATACATATATGTGATCTAATGAATAATAACGTGGCATTAATGCTGACTGGAAGCGTCTACACAGACTCAGAGGACAGTGTTGTGATGTCTATGACAGTCTAAATTAACGCTCACGCTGTAATCCTGAGCAGTCCGGTGAACACTTGATGGATGTTTTGATTGCGCTGTCAAATTATTTTAGTGACACAGCAATATTTATTACTGTCACTGATCTCATTTGAAAATGATGAGTCATATAGAGGGATGAGTGAAAGCTCTGATAGCACACGGTCAGATTCATTTTTACAGCTGTTCAAACTGGTTAAATTAACCAAAACGTCTGAATTAAAGGGTTCACAAGCTGATATTATGTTTACATCCAGTTTATAATAAAGTGCTTTGATCAATTACTTATTA
>OMNN01013523.1:2838-16840 GCA_900302755.1 Chromis chromis
CACTCCTTCCCTCTGTGGGACCGCTGTGTTGAAACTGGAGACCCATCCTTTCGTCGGGCTCTGATGTCAAACGTCGCTTTTCTTCGTGCACACTCGGAACAGAAGCAGGGCTGCGAATGTGTCTGAATGAGCAGATCTGTGATGACTGTGGTGTGAGTCTGTTGAGGCCAATCCTAAAGCCCTTCTTTAAACTGTCCAAGTTGGCGTGTTAAAGAATAAAATGTGTTGTATTTGCCAGATGGGTCTAATGTAAATCCCGGTGCTGCACCGGGGTGATTCTGGCCATTGAGAGAGTGTTAGGGTTAATGTACAGTAGTTTAATTGTTAAAAAGGTACAAATTTTTTCAGATCGACTGCTGATTTTTATTTTTTTTAGTCAGACTTACCCCCTCCCCCATTTCCTTCCTAAAGGTTTGAAAACAGGGTTTCCTGAGGCATGCTAGCCAGTGACCTCTGACCTTTTTTTGTGATTAGAGGGGGGATGCGAAGAGAGCCACGCCAGTAAGGGGTGACAGACGCCCCTCAAGCCTCCGCTCTCCTATTTTTGCTTTAATTCTCTTTGTATGCAGAACCAAAATGTAAAACGTCAGCAAACTAGGTTTCAGGCCTAACCTGTGTGTGTATATACCCTGGATACAATCATCGGGATCTTGTTTTCAAAAGCAAAATGACTTAATTGAAGATAAGTGTAGTTTCTAAAGAACATGTATCATTATTTGTAAGTTAACCATCTGCATGTCTTCAAGCCACCTGGCATTAGCTAATAATTTTTAAGATAAAAAAAAAAACTTTTTACACGTTTTATTTTTTACAATTTATTTGCTTACCTAAATATCCCAGACAATAATGTGACCCTTTTTATTACTTCAAATTTATTTTTATTTTCCATTTTTTATTTTCCTTATTTCCTGTGTACTACATATAGGCAATTTATAACAAAATGAGAAAATTATTGAAGAAATTTTAAAATTGAAATATATTTTATTTGAAAGTTTATGGACCTTTTAACCGTGAGCCGGGAAAAATTGTATAATCATATAATTTGAGCTGACTTGACGGTTATGAGAAATGTATCAAGAGTTTTATTTTTTATGCTTCTTTAATAAAGTCTTGTTTTTGGTTTCATTTTTTTACTGTTAAATAAGAACTTGTGTCTTGTGTCTTTATTGGTAGAGTAGAACCACATGGTGGCAGTAGAGACACACCAGCAGCAGCAGCACCACAGACTGGACATGAATAATGCTGCAGCTCCGGCATGTTTGGAAATCCCAGACTGTAAAATGAAGTTACTGCTTTTGGAAATGAATGGAACTTTGTGACAGACTAGATCTGCCTAGAAGAAATGTATTATGTTGCCAAAAGAGGATCAACTCTGTAAATTAAACGTCTTTGGGTTATAGACCAGACAAAAGGATGTCAGTGTGTATCCAAGGATATGAAGAAGGGTATTTTTTAACTGATTTGACATTTTAGAAGCTGAAGTAGAGCTGAAACAATTACTGCATTGACAGGAAGAGGATTTTTAAAATATGACTGATTAGTCTTTTTCAAATAAAACTTCTCAAAAGTGAGAAATGGCTCGTTCTCTTTGTTTTAAATTCTAGTAAGCTGGATAATTGGGGATTCTGGACTGTTGGTTGAAATTTATTAAAGCTATTTGAATACAATGTGGGTTTTAGGAAACTGACGGCTGTGTTTTCTGACATTTTAAAGGTTAATCAGTTAATATAATAAATGGCACATTAATAATTTTTGTTGCAAACGTGATCTGAAGTAGAATCGCTCCCAAAATAAACTGTACACAGTGTAGCACCAGCTGTGTTCACTGGGCTATGACTCTTGTATTCCAGCTACAGTGAGTGTTATGTAAGCAAACAAGCAGCCATTTTTGAATATAGAGATTAATAATAAATCAGTGTGCTTGGTTCTTAAGCGTTCAGCTGGATAATGAAACCACAAAAACAAATATTTAGTAATAATCAGTATGTCTGCATTCCAGTTTATGTTAATTGGTGTGTGAAAATGTAGCTTTTTACCTTGTTAACACGTCCATATTTGTGTTTTTGTATCCTAGTTGACACATCATGAGTGATATAAGCAGTTATCGTCATGGCTAAGCATTTCCTTATTGAGACTGCAGTGCAGATGTCAGTCTCAAAAACATGGATTCAGATGTCTGAGGCTTTATACACAGCTAAAAAAAACAATCCTGTCTACTTGCAGGGTGGGGCTTTCCCTATTGTTGTTTTTTTAGAATTGGACACACGTGAAGCTGAATCACTCCAATATTGCAACTTGCCATTGTGTAGCCTTTGTGTGTAGTCTTAGAGTGCTTGAGCAGAGTTGTAGCTGAGCTGGTTTTAGAGGTTGGAGAAAGAGGAGGGGACTTCATAGATCTGCATATTCTTAAGGAAGAGTTACATCTAAGCCATTTTAAGGCAGGAAGGGATTATTTTCATCAAAAAAACATCAAAATATGCAAGTTTGATATACAGAGATGAGTTTTTAGGGGTTAAATCAATGATCGGAGAGCGACTTTAAGGGTTTGTAACAACTGATCTTTGCTACTTTTTGGCCTTTTTTGTCTCTCGGAAGAACAGACACTTGTGTGAAGTGGTCGAGTGTGATCCCCTCCCCCTCCACAGAGGTCAGAGGTCACACAAAACTGAGTGCTCACTGAGGTGGAAGTTAGTTGTTCCAGTTTAAGGTTTGTGTCAATATTCTGTCTCCATCCGTGAGACTGCAGCATCTGTTGAGACGCTTTTAATCTGTGATGGTGAAGATTTAATCTTAACCAGCTGCCTTTATAGACTCATATGTTAGACTCTTTAATTAGGTTTCACGTGTTTTTTTCAGTTATAATTGCAGAATAAAAAGACATTCCCAAATACAAATCAAACTGCAGTAATGTGATTCTCAGTAAGACATTTAGGTTGTGACACAAATGTCCTTTTAATAGGAAGCAGATCACAATCAGGCTGCATTCCAGTTCCACTTCATCCTCATTAAAGAACGATCAATAATGATAAGAAACAAATTAGAAACATCCTTAGTAGAAAATAATTCTCTCATGCGAGTTCTGTGTTCACACTACATTCATATTGGTTACAGATGACGTATTCACAAGCCGTTTTTGGAAAACAAAAGAACATTGATGAATTATTACGCAGCTGTGGAAAGTAAAAACAAAAAAGAAAAAAAAAGTCAAGTAACATCGAAGAGACACGTGCTGGCACAATAAAGTTTCCCATCATGCAATTGTAGTTGATTCTATTCACAAGGTGGGCGTCATTGGTCTCCACGGAGTTGTGTCGGCGTGCATGCATGCATGTGTGTCTTACATGTGTGTCTCACGTCTTACATGTGCCCTTTTGTGCTTGAGCAGAGATCGGTGTGTAGATGTGTGTGTGTGTGTGTGTGCATGTGTGCAGTGGTGTGTGTATGTGCACGTACATACATGAAGCAGGCAGCCAACGAGCCCCAAACTGGATGATCGGTTACTTGTTGTTGCTTTTTCAGCTACAATCTGACACGTCAAGTTTTGTCTCGAGCCTCAACACAACATGACAACATTGTGTAACTGCACTGTGTGTTAAAGGAGCACTCCACCGATTAAGCATCACACTTGTTGTCAGACTTATAATAGATGGGTACAAATAAACAAGATCAAAGCGGATGCAGCAGAGCCAGATTTTTGTCTTTTTTTTATTGCACACATTATCCCTCTGTGGTACCTACATTACCCATAATGCAACAACTCAGCCTGAGATTTGTGTAGTTATTGTAGCCTGAAGCTACAGAGGAACCACATCTCCAAACGGTTTCATTTGCAGTTTTCTCCCCATATGCAGCAGCACTCCAAAGATCTGTAAACAAACTTTGATGTGTAAAATCAGTGGAGTTCCCCTTTAAATGTTGCAAAGGATTCAGCATCTAGGCCGGTTTGCTCATAACTCAAGCGTGATCCGTTTATTTTTATGTCTCAAGTGAAATTTGGGGCCTAAATCAAAAGGCATGAGTCGGTCTCCCCAAGCTAGTCGTTGTTTTGGATGCGACTATCCCTTTGAAAGAAGGCTCTGCTGAGAGGATACATAACATTCAGATGTGTTTTTGGTAGCGTTCAGCAGTATTAAGTAAAGACAACATGTGACAGGCCAGCAGTGATGTCTGAAGTAGCTCCACGCAGCGACAGGAGAAGCTTCCTGCAGCGTTTACTCGCTCTCACTGACATCATTTAGTTTCACAAAGAGAGACTACAAGACGAGCTGGACCAAGACTGTAAGTGCTCCCTCACCTTTTTGCAGGGAGAGGTAAAGGGGTTAATCAACGTACATGACTGAAACTGATACATGGACACCTTAAATGCTTGGCGGTGACTCTGATGGCTTCATTCTTTGAGGAAATAAAAACAAACATGAGCTCTGGTTCGTGCAAATTTGGTCCTACTAAAGGCAAATAGTAATTCAAGGACAAAATACTTTCCTTTCCTCTCTTATCCAAAAAAGGCTGCAACACCTCCAACAGGAATGGGAATTTTATGAGTCCATAAATAAAATATCTTTACAAAAAAATTTGATCATAAGGTTCCCATTCCTCACGTCTGGATAGTGCAGCTGGTGCTCCTGTAGTTGTATTGACAGCGCATACATTTTTGGGTGTGTAGGTACAATGTATTGCTCACAATCTTAGAGCCCATTTTGCAGGAGTGACAATCAGCCCAACACACACACACACTCACACACACACACATCAACAAAACACACAGCAGTGTTCACAGAGGGTTTGTCCACAAGGTTCAGAGAACACACAAACAAACCACTATTGCCTTAAACAGATGGGTTTAGATACGTGTGCAGGCGATCCACGGAGCTTCGTGTGTCCTTTTAGGCTTCGTGTGGATTTGTTTCCAGTTCCTCCACAGTGTCACTCATGAAAGACTTTCTGAACCGTAGTGTGTGGTGTGTTTTTATGACCAAGCAGGTGGATGAGGGGGGGGGCTTTGTGGTCATGGAGAGCATGTATTAGTGCGTAAAGTGACATCCCAGTCCACTGATCCTGTAGCCCTTTTTGGAGTTAATGTGCACTCTAGGGGTGTAAGACGCTGGGGTATTGCTCCGTTTGTCGCGATGTGAAGCAAGAAACATTTGAAAAATGCACATTGTGGCCACGGCTGTTGCCTCTACGAACACATCACACACCGGGCTCAGCATTGATCCACTGCCGGCGTGTCTTCTCCATGAGACAGAAGGTTAGTCAGGTCATATTTATAAAACCTTATTGTACCAGGGTTAAATGCACCATGCTCACACAGATAGAATATTGGAGGCACCCATCTTTTACGTGGGAGGGGAATGGTTGCCATTGTTACAGCAAAGTGAATCACAGTGTTCCTGGGGTCAACATGCAGGACGTTTGTACATTACAGGACAGACTAGCAGTGATGTTGCCCCTGGACACTGATCTAAGGTCAGTGTTGTGTGTGTGTGTTTCCTACATCATTTGGATATTTTGGGCAAAAGGAAAAGCTGATCTTAGATCTGTGTCTGAACTCCAATGTACACAACACACCACACCGTGGGAAGACTACGCAGAGCAAACGACAAGGGTGGGGGACGGGGGACGGGAAGAACGACACACAGTCAGGCAGCAAGCGGACAGACGGACGCACGGACAGAGCATAGCTAGGCAAGGACTGCTCTCCTGAAGATGCAGAGAAGCAAAAGTGCAAAGTGGTCGTTCTCAAACTATTCACATGGTTCTGTAGTTGTTCTGCGGTGCATTATATCACATCTAAATGTACAGCATATAAAAGGTGTGACGTGTTTTAGGAAAGAGTGAATGAGGAGCTAATGTGAGGCTGAACTGAGAGTTGTGAGCGGGGCAGCTGTTGAAAGATTCAAAATTAAATAAGATTTTTATAAAGATATTCCTCCATGTTGCATTGATAACATTGCAATGTAAATGTTGCATAATGTATGCAGATATATGTACAATAGAGCATTTTTCAGTGTGTGCTTGTGTATTGCACGTGGTTGTCTATCTATGTAGGTGTGTGTACTATGTGTGCATAACACTGTGTCTATCAGGTACGTCTCTGGTGTTTTTGTCCACACGTGTTTCCTCGCCGTCCTCCTCCCTCAGCTGCGGCCCTCTTCGGCCGACCGCTGGTCTGACTTAAGCTTGACAAACTCTTTCGCCACGTCGTCGTTGTTGCGCTGGGAGAGGATGCGCAGCACCGTCAGGCCCGTCTCATCCATGTGGACTCGTCTTCCCAGCGGCAGCCAGCAGGTGACGCTTCCCTTGCTGGCTATGTCCTTCACTTGCAGCAAAGCCATGCCTACGGTGCGGTCCTCCCTGGCGAAGCAGTAGTCCTTCACACACACCTGCAGCTCGTAGCTCTCTGGACCAACCTCAGTGCCCAGCGAGCTGAAACGAGACAAAGAACATAGTACTCATTAGGCTGTTTTCTATTAGACTGAATATCAGCATCACTAAACAGCTGACATTCAGATTAAGTGGATACTCACTACTGGAAGCTTTCATTGAACTTCGGTGACCAGCTGTTGTTCTTGGACTTGGTGGCAAACTTCCTCTTCTTGTCACTGAGGTGAGGGCCGATGATGTAGACTTCCACGAAAGGCCTGAAGCCTTGTGCTTTCCATTTCAGGTCATTGGCTGCCACCACTGGACAGAGAAAGTAGGCTCAATAAGCAAAGAAAGAAAGTAGGAGAAGACGAGAACACAGACGAGACAACAGTGCAGTCTGCTCTGCTTCATTACCTTTGACACTGATCTTGTGTTCTCCGTTTGGTTGCGGTAAAATGTCCACGTTCATAACCACATCACCAACTGCATCCACTCCAGACGCTGTAAAGACACACTCAGTAAGTGTTTGATCACCACCTGTGTTTGTGTGTTTGCTGTGAGCCCATTTTATCTTTCCGTGGCTATAAATAGTATTGTTGCAGTCCCCGAAGTAGCAAAGCAGAGATGTATGACTTGAAGATTTGGGATGCATCAGCAGATTGTGAACTAAGTTTAAACTTGCAGATGCTACAGACAGACAAACACACACACAGGTTTTCTGTGATAATCAGTTGAGCAGGACTTGGCTCAGTAAAGCTGCTTTAGTGCCAGTGGTGATGCTCAACTATAATGCAGTAATGGTGGCTAAGTCTTTATAGAAAACACTGAACTAAAAGAAAAAATGCTTTATTTAAAAGTATCCAAACTGCAACACAAGTTTCTGGAGAAATGGGGCTTTTAATAAGCTAACACAATATGTGCATGTCATGTCTTGTACATCCTCCCCTCATCTGCCATGTTTACACTGATCTCTCAGCTGGCACGTTGTTTTAGACGTTGCCCGTTGCTTCATCTACCATAAATCATCATACTTTTTCTTACTCAGCTCTTTAAAAGAAGCTCAAATGAAGAAAAAGAAGAAGCAGAGGGAGATCTGAGGTGTGCCAAGGGCTAACACTGCTCACTGTCCCAGTTGTATTTGGTTCATGACAGTTTGATCACAAAGGTGTCTGAGCACACGCTTGGGTGCCGTCAGTCGGCCTCGGGGGACATGAACATTTTACATAACACTGCTGACATGTACCTTTCTCTGGTGCTGTGTCTTCATTTGCTGTGTACCTGATCCCTTTTCCTCCGTGCACTGAGGGGAGAAAGAAGAGGAAGTTCATGAGCACATCTCAGAATCAGAAGCTCTTTATTATCATTTGAATTCCATACAGAAACATTTCTACACAGAAACAAACGACATTGGGAATTTCTCCTACTAAGGGAGGAGGAGCCGCTGTAAGGTTTACTTGCGCCGCCACTGCCCTTCTTCTCAGTAGGGGAGGCCAGCAGAGAAGTGAGAAACACATTTTAATACTAAAGACTACAGAAGCGGACCTGGCTGATAGATTTAATGCCTTGACTACAATGGTACCCTTGAGAAAGATATTCAAAACAATATCTCTGCTGATCTAAAATCCATCTGCAGACCATTAAAGTTAGATACTGTTTGCAACTAAAACCAGCAAATGCAAACAGTACTTTGCAGAGTATGGCTACTGTAACTCACTGAAGCAGTGAATTAAACATTCTCTGTACTGTAAGCAAGTTATTCTCTTTAATCCCATAATCCCATTTAATTCCATAAGCCACAGTAACAGAAAGAATAAGCAGTGGAGCTCTTTGAGAGTAGCTGAAAGCGTTTTTGTGTGAAATTGTTTGAACCTACCTTGTGTCAGCATGTGTGTGTGTCTGTGTCTGTGTGTGTGTTGTGACTGTTTGAAGTCGTACCCTGAGCGTTTTGTGAGAGGACAAACTTCCTGATGAGCTTGTCTGTAGCCTGTGTGTACAGAGACAAGGCATAGCGCAGAGACTGCAGATCCGGACTCTTTTCCAAGAACGTTTTCTTCAGGCCCACGCCGCCCGCATGAAAGTATTGCTGTGTAACAAATATGACACGACACACTTATTGTTGATAACTGAATGGCAAGCAGACAGCCAGACACAGTGAGTTTCAAGTGCAGTATGTAGCGTGAGCAGTGAAACAAGGTTGTCCGCATGTGAACAATAAAACAGGATTGTTTGAAGCTGGTTTCAAACACCTCTAAACCTACACAAATGGACAAAAACCAGGTAGTTGTAACAGTATGCAGCAAATGCAATATCAATACAACTAAAATCTAAAACTAAAAATAAGATATTCAGCGTTACGGCTAATCAATTAATCAAACATATTATCCCAATCACAGGAGGTGGACTTTTCAGAGTCTGGTGATGTTTATGTGGTTTATAATTTAGATGTTTTAATCAAGAACGGAGGGAAAAGTCTGTTTAAAATATTTAGATTGATGCAAAGATATGACCTTTAAGTAAGATTTAACTGGGCATAGGCAGCTCTTAATTCAGCAACAATTTATCCTGGTTTGACTCCATAGTTTTGGTAATTCTAACATCAATTGCAGTTACTTCAAATCAGTCATCAAATATGTAACATATAATCATTTCCTCTTTTGGAAGATTGAAATTGAAAAATAATCTAACCGAAAAATTTCAAAATGTTTTGTCACGTCTGGGTCACTAATTTTTTTAAATCTTTTACAGAATCTGGTTTGGGCAAGCAGCCGGGCAGTGGACAGAGTCGGAAATGGGAGGGAGTGGGGAAGGACATGCAGTAAACGCCCGTGGTCGGAATCGAGCCCGGGACAGCCGCTACGTCTCTGCACTTGGGTCACACGACATAACCATTAGGCTATCGGGGCGCCCCTTTTTTGGAGTATTTTTAAATGAGACGTAAAATAAAGGGATGGTGACTAAAAATCACTCCATACCTTAATAGTGTCCAGTGCGAGTTCTATTACTGCACACTGTTTAGGAGTCAGGGCTTTGGCCTCCTCTCGGCCCATGTGCTCCTGCAGGACACAGTAAACAAAACAGTCAGTTGTTGAAATCTCGTTTAGAATTGACTAAAATCTGATTTGTCATGTATTTTGCTGACATGTATTTTCATCACCTTTAGCTTGGAGAGCTGACCCAGCTCCTTAGCAGCATTGAAGATCATCTGAGTGCCCTGTCCAGGAGAGACAAACAGACGAGTGAACACAGAGTGACGAGAAAAAAGCAGCTGTGTTTGATAAATGTGCAGGGGAGGAAAATTTGCAAAGTGAGAGGTGAGTGAAGGGGAAAACAGTACACATTTTAGACCACTTTATGTACTTCCATAATGTCGATTTGAGTGAAAAATCTTTTACACAAACAGAATAAACATCTTGGGAGTAATTTTCAAGGAGGGAGAGAAATAAGGTTTAAGTGCTTTAGTGTACAGTCAGTCAGTATTGCAGGGACTCATGGGCCAGTAATGTTGCCTCTGGTGCACCGTGCTGCCATTTAAATCAGGTTTTGATGCACTGTACCCACAGAGAAGGAAAAGTGGAAAGGGCTACAGAGGGTGATCTTAAAGTTCCCTTTAAAAATGAAGTGTTTCTTCATGCTGACAAAGGCTACACACACATACTTACAATAACCTATGAAAGGAAGAACAAGAGCGAGAATGGGGAAATGGCAGGATAGATGGGTTAATGTCAAATCATAGTGTAACACAGCATGAAAAGCATTTTAGAAGCAGAGAAGAAGCAGAAAATGGTGAAGATATCAGGAGTGAATGTCTTTGTACATCACGTACCGTCTGGTCAGTAAGAGTTGGAAGCACAATCGTTTTTTCCATTGTGTTCATCACCAGTTTCCACAGTTCCTTCAGTACTCTCTTCAGGACCGTCTTCTCACAGATCTTAGCAAACAGCGACAAGCTAAAACACAAAAACAAACAATCTCTCAACGGACACATATAAAAACAGCTTTACAACATGTTTATCTACACTGTGTGTGTGCTTATTGTCACTTGAGTGTTTGAGTAGGTTCATTTATACAACATACAAACAACATACAAGTTATTTGATGCCGGTGCCATTAAATGAGTTTCAGTATCATAACCAAACTTTTTTTAGTTTCTCAGTTTAAGAAAAACAAACTTTTTGTCTACAAGATTAAATCAAGATTAAGATTAGATCAAGAAATATCGGATCAGAGAATAGGTACCCAATACTAAGAATATGACCAAACATTCAATGTTAGCTTTTGAGACAACCTTTAGTCGTCACTTCAACTCCAGTGCTCGATATCCAGCTACACTTACTTGCTGTCCAGGAAGTCCATGATAGGCTGCAGGACGTTGTCAGCCTCCTGAACTACGCTGCCGTTGGCCGGGACAGTCTGACCTTTGACCTGGGCGAGGATGTCTCCCATTTGCCTCACATTATCCTCGATCTGTGGCTGGAAACTGTAAAACCACACAAAGAGCAACATGAAAACAGACTTTAAAATCAGCTGGAGAACCTGGTTGTGGCTGGTTTCGTTCAGAAATTAAATAGACACACCCACCTGACGGCAAAGATGCGACTGAGGTCGTCCATGACGCTGTTCAACTTGTTCTGCAGCTCCTTCAGGAAGTCGCTGGCCTCCAAATTGAGCTGGAGGAAGATAGATGTGATGAGTGAAACGGCCATGTAATTTCAGGACAACCACAACAAAAACAGCAGCTATGGAAACTCACATCTTTGCCTCCCATGGCCTCAAACATCTTCTCCAGCTGAACTCTGAGCTGCTGGATGTTATTGATTATGATACATGGCTGAGGGGAGAAAGAGAAAAATCATTACACACACAATTTTGTCTCTTTCACACACTCTCTCTCCCTCTCCCCTGTCTGCTCCCAGCTTTTTAATGTAATCAATCAAGGTTAGTCCTCTAAACTTTTTTTTTATTGCTTCTTTGGCAAAAACACTCTTGGTGATGCAGGGCAGGAGAAGCAGGAGTTTTCAGTAATTACTGCTCCTCTGGAGGCTCCCGGTCTCTCTGGGAGTGCAGCCCACTTTTCCCAGAGCCTATACCACATTCAGCTAATTACACAACCCTAATTCACTTTGAACGCTACAACCTGGGCACAGCTATTACACTGAAGAGCAGTTTATTGTGCTCAAATTAATCAACTGGAACACAAACACTAAACTGCGTACATCTTAAAATGCAATTTAAATTACAAAAATTTCCATCTGCTAGCGTGTCGTGTCAAACTTATCTATCCGCTACCCACTTTGAAATCAGAAACACCTACCACTTTCTCTTTCTTGACATGATTTGGGAAGTCCTTTGCTATGATGTCAGCATAAGACAGCAGGACATTTCCGATGGTCTACGAGAAAGAACAATAAATTATGGAGCATGCAAAAAAAACAGTAAGAAGTACATTAGATTAGAGTGACTGCTAATGTAAAGACATTCTCTAAGAGCATCAGGACGTGAAAGTCACCTTGGCGAATCTCTTCATGTAGTTGCCAACAATCTGAGGGTCGGGACACTCCAGTTTGCGGATGATTTCAAAGCTCTGATTGAGCTGAGAGAACACGTCCACCACTGAGCAGGAGAACAAAGCATGCTCTGACGTGACCTGGAACTGGAGAACGAGAAGAAAGAGCGGGACCAAAGGGAAACGTATGAGAAGGTGTTTCGTGGTACTGATGCTACAGCAAAGTGACCTGAACATGACTTATACTGAAAGTAAGGAGTTTGATTCCCTGAAGGGCCACCTATGGGAGAAGCCCACAATGCTGCCACACATCAGGGACGATGAAACTGAGTGATTCCTCTGAAAGTGTTTGGATGATGGCGATGGAGGCGATGAGAGGGTTATGATGGGGAACAGAGCGCTCATTAACAGCCTGGCCATTAGCCCAGAAGTGAATAGTGTTGTGGTATGTGACTGAGCCTGGGGACTGCTGTTTTGCTGACACAGGAAAGCAGAAGCTGCCTCAGGCGACAGTAATTGGACCCAAAGGATCGCTGACATATGAGCTGGGAGAATCTTCAGCTGCTTTGTATCGATCTTCTCGGTGTGTGTGGATATGTAGGCGTGAGAGAGACCAGGAGTGTGAGACGCTGCGTGTGTGTACATCGACTTGCGCTGTAGCATCTGCTCTGTTCCGCAGTGAAGTTTTTTTTTTTACTTGCCGCTGGTATTGACTCATTATTGATTGCCTTGAGGCCTTCAATCTGCTCTTCTCAGCTTAGAATGTGCTGAGTCGGAGAGATGATGTGAACATCCTGAATTTGCATGAGAAATGCATGAATACATTTTTGGGGGGGATGCTACAGGTAGATTACTTTTAAGCTTTCATAATGTATTCCACTGCAGTCTCAGCAAAATTTGATTGTTGAATTGTAGTTAAACTTTAGTCTCCCAGAACTGCCTGTTTCTTTTGTCCACATTTTTGTAGTCATCAAAATGATAAACTCTTCCTTAAATAGCAGAAACTACTTGTCTGAAAACTAAAAGTTTTTGGGTATAGTCATGGAGGTTTTAATACTTGTGTTTTACAGGACTTACAGAGGAAAAAAAACAACAGGTGTGGACTCTCTTGTAACAAAACCTGAAAATATGACAACAGTGTCGCAGTTTTCATATTAAGACTGCAGATGAAAACAGTTACCCCGTCTTTTTTGTCCCTCTCCAGGGCTCCATGGAGAAAATCTCTGGACACTTCCTCATTCTCGTCCAACCACATGACGACAAATGGCTCAAACCACCTGCACAGTAAAGAAAGAGAAGTGGTAAACATAAACCTTTGTGCCACAGATGTAAATGTACCAGGAAAGATGTGTAGCTGTATAGGATGTGTATAGGCAATACTCACGCTGGATATTCAGGTACATGCTTCTGGAAAGTGGCCAGTTCCTTGCAGTACTCATTATAGAGCCACTTAACCTTGAAGTGCAAATTCATATAATCTGCACTTTTGCACAGGCGGTTCTTCTCATGCTCTGAATATCAAAGAGAAAGAACAAATGAGGAGAGTCCCACACAGTACTCCCTCTGTTTCCACATGTGTAGTTTAGTTTGTGACCCACCATCCCAACAAAACACACACACAAAATACTCACCCTCCATGGCATATCTCATATCTTGTGCAAACATGTTCCACATGACCTCAGCGCTGATCTTGCCCACATTGAGTTCCTGGGGAAACCTATAAGAGATATTACAGTACTCAGGCTTAAAACCAGCTCTATATCCAGTAATGGTACTGTATTATTTAACAAGATAACCCAGGCTCTTTTTTAAGTAACTGCGTCAGTGCTTCCTCTGTAGGTTTTCAGCTGCCACAGAAAGAAAAATACACCAAAGAAAATGTAAACTTTGCCAGATATTATTTTCCTCATTGTTTCCCAAAGCAAAGCCAGTGGGTTCATTTAAATCCATTATCATAAATATTAAATTAATCGTTTTAAAATCGAACACGCCCCACCCACCAGTGTTGTTGTTGTACAGGAACTATTGGTCTTTATGTGCAGCTGTTAAGGGTTTAGTGCAATTATATAAATATAATACAGAAATATACTGCTGTTAATACTGTGCAGTTGGATGTTTTGTTTTGTAACAGAT
>OMNN01013523.1:16860-35846 GCA_900302755.1 Chromis chromis
GTACTTACTTTCCTTTTAAAACTGACAGGACACACCTCTAAAAACAAACAAAGGCTGTTTGTTTGACTGTGTGGCCTGTTTCTGCTTCCTATTTACTCTGACACTTCCCTCCTCAAATTTATTGTCTTACTTAAAAAAAAAAAAATCCTACCTCAAAAAGTCTCTCCTAAAGTTGAATTAATATTTAAAACATTGCCTCTACATTATATATTTGAGGAATTAGGACAAGGTTATAAGCACACACTCACTGATTAAGGCAAGGAGTGTATGAGTTCTTGTCCTCCTCTATGATGGAGACGATGAGGGTGATGAGTTTCGACCAGAAGTCCAGGTTTTTGATGCTGGGACCCTGCTCATCTGGAGGGACAGCTTTTGACTGGAAAGAGAAAGATGTTGTGGATTTATTTCTTAACAGCTGCATCCATCAAAAATGTCTTTGTCGTAGCACAGTGGAGGCACTAAAGTGTAGGACTAATGCACTGGTAAGACATTTATTACAAATAAACTTACAGGATCTGTCTGATATTCCCTGTTGTAGAGGTCATGGCAGTTGTTGAAAATGTACTCGTAGGTGGAGTTGAGACAGGCTTTAACACAATCCTTCACCACCTGACTCGCCCTGGGGGGACTCTGCAGCTCCTGGACCTGAACACAAACATTACACAGCATATGGCTGAATCCAAAACAACTCTGGACCAAGTATCTGTCAGACATACAGAGTCTTACCAGGAGGTTATTTCACTGGGAATTTAACCACAAACTCACTGAACTGCACAAATGCAACAACATACATTAACATCCTCACATAAACACCCACATGTGCACAGCACACACACACACACACACACACACACACACACACACACACACACACTAATAGCTTCAGTTTGGATAGGGTAAGCTGATTCTCAATTAGTGCCTCGGGCCACTTTCCAGAATGTACTGCAAATTTGTACCATGTTTAGTTTGGAGCCGATGTGAAAAGAAAAGAAAAGAAGTATCCATCAGACATCTATTCTTACCTTCATTCTAAAGAATGTGATACTAGTCAGCAGGTCAACAGTAGACTTGAGGTCTTGTAGTCTTTCTGGACTGCTGGCAGGGAAGTTATTCTGAAAGCACATCCACAAACACGGACAATTATAAGAAACTGCACAAAATTGTCAATTTAGCTAAAAAGCAAGCATTTTTCTCTATTAATGAGAAAAAGATAAGGAGTGATCCTCACTTACAAATCACATCATTTTCATACATGCATACCCAAAACCGATGACAAGCAAGTGCCCCCACATGTACACACAAAAATAGCTCAAACAGATGTGACCAGCAAGTGATGGATGATTAAAATCATTCATGAGACTACGTAAGCAGTATGTAATTTAAAATCAAACTGTTCAGCACTTTTTATAATAGAGAGAAGCAGTAAGTACCCGATACATGGACAGGTCAATCCTCAGGGAGTTGTGCAGCTGATCTAGCAGTTTGACAAACCTCTCCTTCTACACAGAAAAGACACAAAAACAGAACAAACCACTCAGAAATGCAACACATTATTTGTTACCATTTGACTATGTAAACTCAATGCTGATTGGATATTCGGCAAAGTAGGAAGGGACACATTAACCGACTTTCAGCTACAACCTCTTAGGAGGGAAGAGCTCGACATTTTTAAGGAGTTTATAAGAGCAATATTATCTTCTGAAGTAGAGAATTTTTCAGTCGTAGTTACATGCGTGGAAAAGGGGCAAAATATTACAAAGCATTTCTCAGTGACTCACGCCAAAGTTCGATGCAGCAAATCTGTCCGAGGCAGAAACATTGTTGGAGGACTGGGTGGTGTGGGCGTAGTAAGCATTGATGTTGGCCAGTAGGGTGCTCATCACAGCTGGCACTCCTGGGCACATGTATTTAGATGACAAGCAGGCAAAGTGGCTGTAGGGCAGAAGTAGCAAAGAAAAAACATTTAGTACATTTAATTTCTCCTCATACACCTAGTACTGATGAGTAAATAAAATATGTAGTCATTTAACTGCCAGTGGAATAAAAGCAATTCTGTCCAAATCCAAAAAGTCCAAGTTCAATATTTAGTGTAATGGTTGAGGTACTGACGTCATGGCCTGGTAGATGGACTCTACTCCATATCTCATGGCAAACTCATCAACAATCTCCTGAGCTGTTTCCTCGAAGTACACCTTCCAGGCGTCATCTCCTTTGGCATCAGGAATCTTTACTACACCGCTATTTTGCTCCTCAGTGGTGTACTGGAACAGATGCTGAACACAGACAAAGAACAAGTAAATGCAATTTTGTTCCTGAAGCTAACAGTATTGTTATTATTATTACCAGTAAAGGAACATGCACTTAATCAGCCAGATAAAAAAACCTATGGATCAATTTAAGAAATACATGGACATCTTTATCAGTCTTATATGTGACACTGTTTCCATCCATGCCTGTCCTATATCCAGATCACCCATGTCCACCTATAATGATGCTAATTAATTCCAGACAATTATTAATGAATACTACTGTTAAACTCATAACAAACGTCATAACTGGCCAAATGTTGGCAATTATATTTTTCATCAAAAAAGGAAATTTCCCAGGGTATTTTCCACCGTGATTGATTATGTTAATGTGAAACTCAGGATTAAATTGACTGGAACTAATGAAATTGGGATAGTAGGTTGTTCTTGCATGTTTAATATTTAATTTAAAACATAAGTGCAAATAATCACACAGACATTTGGAGGGTTTCCAGTCAGACTGACCTCATGCAGACAGGTGTACTGGACGTGGTAAGGAGCCACTGTCTCCTCTCCTTTGATCTCCACACTTATGTGCATCCGGATGGCTCCCGACACAGCAGATTTATCTGTTCTTTTGTCTGTCACACAAAAGTGAGATAATCATGCCTCCTTAGTTGTTTGAAATCTGTTCTTTTTACAACAGACAAGCACTTCAATCATCCGTTTCTTGTGCTGTTAATTCCATGTGGCTTGCTGCTCCTGTCATCCATCTCGCCTTTTTTCTAATCTCACAGAACTCACCCAAGTTGTACCAAACGTCCATCTCTCCGCTCAGAGTGCGGACTTCGATGATGGTTTGACCCAAGAAGTCGTCGCTCTCACGTTTGAACCTCTGTTTCACTCGAGACTTGATGTCGTCATCCTCGTCCCACACACGAACCTTGATGCGGTCGGATGAGTTGTGGCATTCACTGGAGACAGAAATTGTGAGAAAATATCAGAACCTGACAGCTGTAATGCAAAGGAACAAGTCGTGGCAGTGGAGGAACTAAGGAAAAACACACTGGAAGAACTGCATGTTCTCTAGTGATCATTACCATTTTAGAACATTACATTTCTAAACCCTCTAAGTATTTTCTGGACATTTTTTTCTCCTGTGACATTTTTAGTCACTGTAGGCTCATCTTTCACTGCAGTATAAAGTCCTCCACCTCGATGGTAACAGCACAACCACAACTAAAAGTAGAGAGAACTCAAAAATATCTCTTGTGCAGTATAAAACAGTTACCATGTCAAAAATCATAACAAAAAACCTTAAGATTTCTTCCATTTTAAATTCTTTTTAACCAAATTTAAAAAACAAAAACAAATGGAATCAACATGTACAATATTTTTCCCAGTGCCTACAAGTGTTATCAATGCTGAAGAAAAAATGGGACTCTACATAGTATCTGTATGTCCCTGAATTTTTGTCACGTGACTGTTGGCTGCAGATGTGTTACTAATAGTTTCATGGTTATTGTTTTCAACAGAATTAGGTTTGAGCAAACGGTTTATTTTTTGTTAATTTATTTTTTTATGATTTTGATGAAATATCATGATTCTAAGCTTTGATTTTGTTAAGTTTTGCACTGGAGTGGCATGTAATAGATAATTAGTTTGAGAACCATTGGAAAGTTGAAAATTTACTTTTTCTGTTTTTACACTTTCTGGCTCTGATAAATTGTGTAGTACTTATTTGGGGAGTTTTTCCTATTTTTATTGAGAGAGAGACAGGGTGGTATAGAGGAGAGTGACATGCAGCAAAGGGTCTTGAGCCGGACTCGAACTCATGACCGCTGCTGGCAACCTGCGCCCACATGGTAATGCCTTAACTCAGCGAGCTATACAGCAGCCATAAATTGTGTAACTTTTGCAGTGTTTAAGGATAAAATGCCTTTCAAACCTACCAGCAGGTTTTGGGGTTCAGAGGGTTAAATGAAGTTTTATAAGGTACAGCCCTAAATTAGACAGTGTTTTATATCGTGACATAAAATGACAATTCTGTAGCACCCCGATAGCGTAGCGGTTATGTCGCGTGACCCACGTGTAGATGCGTAGCGGCTCTGCCGAGTTCGAGTCCGACCTCGTCCATTTACCGCATTTCCTTCCCCACTCTCTCCCGTTTCTAACTCTATTCACTGTCCTCTCTAATAAAGGCATTAAAAGGCCAAAAATAAATCTTTAAAATTACAATTCTGCATTTGAAAAGCAAAACCTCTCTCTTGTACTCACAAGTGGAAGTTCTCTTCCCAGACAGGGTTGAGGTTGCCGTAGATGGTCTTGGTCCTCTTCTTGGTTTTCCCAACTTGAACAGTTACATAAGGGTCACTGGAGCCTGTTTTGTCTTTAGCCTGAAGGCCCTGAGCACACACCACTGCAGATGAGGCAAGAGACAGAGAGAAATTTAAACAAAGACCTTGACAGCTGTCTGAAAATTTTAAATAACAGTGCAATCAGAAATTATTTGGACCCCTTTACTTTTGTCACATTTTATTATGTTATTAGAGCCTTGAGTCTTCTTGGGTATGACGCAACAAGTTTTGCACAGCTTGATTTAGGGATATTCTGTCATTCCTCTCTGCAGATCCTCTCAAGGTCTGTCAAGTTGGATGGGGACAGTTGGCTGACAGCCATTTTCAGGTCTCTCCAGAGATGTTTGATTAGGTTCAAGTCAGGGCTCTGGCTGGGCCACTCAAGGACATTCACAAAGTTGTCCCTAAAGCCACTCCAGTGATGTCTTGGCTGTGTACTGACGGTCATTGCCCTGTTGGAAGGTTTACCCTCAGCCCAGTCTAAGGTCCTGAGCATTCTAGAGCAGGTTTTCATTAAGGATATTAATGTATTTTGCTCAGTTCAGCTTTCCTTCATCCCTGACCAGTCTCCCTGTCCCTGCTTCTGAATAACATCCACACAACATGATGCTGCCACTGCCATGCTTTACTGTAGGTTGTCCTTCTGGAAGTCATCCATCTCCATACATGATCTGTGGAGCTCAGCCAGAGTGATCAATGGTTTTCTTGGTCACCTCTTTTGTCCTTCTCCCCTTACTTCTTTGTTCCAACAGTGAAACACAGAGGTGGGAGTATAATAACATGGGGCTGTATCAGTGCAAAAGGTGTTGGGGACATGCTTGTGGATATACCAAAATACTGGCTGACAGATGATTCCTAGTCTGCAGAAGCTTGGCAGAAAGGGAATATTCCACCATAACAATGATCCAAAGCACAAAATGCCAAAATCACACGAGTTTCTAAAGAAGAATAAGCTGAAAACTATGACCTGGGCAAGTCAGTCGCCTGACTTGAATCCAATAGAACACCTTTAAGGTATTTTAAAGAGAACAATAGAGCAGAACAACCCCTCTAGTAAAGAGTAGCTGAAAAATGTCTCTAAAGAACGGCATCTCTCTCCCAGAAATGTAAGCAATACTGGTATCCTGAGGAGGATTGAGTCTGTCAGTAGACATAAAGGTGGACATATGAAGTATTGATAAAAGACTTACATCTCAGTAATGAAAGGTTTGGTGACTGTTGTTGTGATTGAGTTCCTACCACAGGGCCTGCATTTTTAAATAGTTATTATAAACTGTTGGTTTAATGCAATTATTTAGACGTCATACAATTTAGAATCATTTGACATTTAAGTGGATAAGTCTGGCATAGGGGTGTACTAACTTCTGTGGAATACGCTATGTCAATATGATATTTTAATTTTTTTCCATTTAATATAAATTTCTAACATTCTGTTTTTGCTTTGTCGTGATGGGGATTTCAGTGTAAGGCCGCATCATAACAAAATGTTACAAAAGTGAAGAATCTCAATACTTTCTGAATGTCTGCACTGAGCATCAAATCTGTTGAATTTTTCACAACAACAAACAACAGCACTATTGCAAGGTACCATGACATCTATATCCAAAACATAAATAATGGACATGATTTAACCAAAATAACAAATCACAGGCTCGCCTCAGTGCACTTTTAAATCTGCACCTGATTCTCAATCCTTAAATGCTCGATTCTGATAAAGAAAAAAATAATTATTTCACCTGTGATGCTGATCTTCGCTGACCATTTAGATGTCCCATCAAGTACGCTCTGCTTGATCTGTTTCATTTGCGTTCCATGTGTTGTTTTGTCAAGAGCAAATACTTCCAGGATTAGCTCAAAGATCTCCGGCTTATTCCGCTCTCTGATCTTCATGCGGTCCTTCAGGACCATGATGATGTTCTGGGTCCTGTCCTCTGCCCCATGCTTGGAGCTCTTCTCTGCAGCTCCTGATGAGGAAAAAAAAGGTTATCTTCTGTTTCCCTGCAATACATCTCTTTAAAGCTGAGTGCCCAGTTAGATAGCATCCGATCAATTTTGAAAGACATTCCTTGGCCAGGGACCAAACCCCAAACCTCCAAATACAATGGCAGAAACTGTATCCACTTAACCACTGATCCGGTCAGAAAAAGCAGTTTGCCGAGTGAGTGTTTAAGATCAACACATGTTTTTGGGATTAAAGATCTTAGGTGACTCTCTGGGTAAAGAGGGGAGCTGAATTATGCATTGCAGAGACTGACTCCGTAGGGGAATTGAATAAGTCGCCCCTTGTGGAGCAGAATTACACAAAACAGTATGGATGCAGAGGCTATGGGTAGACGAGAGAGAGAAAAAGAGGCAGGGGTATGACAGCACATTACTCAGGAGATAAATTGGAAAGGAAGAGGGAGGAGAATGTGAGAGTGGATAGAGGACAAGAATAATGGGATGTCAATCGGGCAGAAGGATACAGAGGAGGAGCTAAAATAGTTTTGGATCTGTGTGGACGGCCAGGTGTATGTGTGTCTAAGTAAAGGTAGATGTTTAACAGCGTACTCTAATGTGCATGTGTGCAAACGTGTGTGTGATCTTACTCTGCAGACAGTCAGCATTGAGGAGATCCTGGCACTTATCGTGGCATTTGACACCACACTCAGAGCAGCGCATGCCTTGGCGTGCGATACCCCACAGCAATCCCTCACATTCGTAGCAGTAGGTGGGAGTGGTGGCTGTCCACACCTCAAAGTTGTGTGGAGTTGTGGAGGAGATGGGGTAGATCAGAGCCTGCAGGGTCTTTTTATAAACGTGGCTTTTCTGTAAGTGCCATGAAGAAAAGAAATAACAGTTTGATTCCAGCAGTGAATAAAGGTTTGAAGATACTGAAGACAGAAATGAACGGAGAGGATGAAACCCACCAGCTCCTCATTGCCCAGAGTGGTGGAAGCCATTGCCGAGGTGATTCCAGCCTTGCGTGAGTTTTGCACCAGAGACTGAAAACAAGAGGGCAAACAGAAAATTGTTTATGTTTCCATGTGAACTTCAGTGTAAGGTTACATTTGATTTCTTTTAGGGATAAACAAATACTCACCATCGCCTAATGAGTCCAGGCAATGAAGAAAGACAGAATGGAGGGTTAAAGCAGACAAAAGTGTGAAAAAAACAGAAAGAACATATTTTAGAAAATGCAAACACTGAGCTATACAAGTCTTTATGATTTGACTACTATAACTACATTAAGGCCATAGTTATACAAGCAATGCTGTAGGAGGAGCAAAAGTCAGAATTCAACAAAGACGACCTTTATGAGTATATTCACTTTAGTTAATAAAAAATGGAATGCTGGAAAGTCAAAGATGAAGAAATGAAATCATGTGTAGACGTCAGAGTGTAAAAAACTAGCTACAACAGAGGCAGAAAAAGAGATGATAGATAGAGAGGATAGATGATAGCAGGGAACCAATAATGTCTTCACAAAAACGATTTCAGGGCACCCCACGAAATTGGAGTATTTTATGTGCGTGCGTTCATGTTGTTTCTCACCAGATCTCTGACAAGAGGAATGGCTTTCCTCTTGCGAAGGTCAGGCATGCTGTCAATACTGTAGAGTGCACCTCCCATTCTGAATGAGAAAAGTATGAATCATTACACATTTATTTACACACTCTTCAGTATTTATACTCGAGCACACATTTCTATCATCAAAATGTCTTATTATGAAATCATGTCTTGCTACTAAAGAGCCGATACATTTATCGTGCTTGTTCCTACTTCTTAGCCAGTCAAGGACTTCTCAAGGACTTCACTGGTGACTTTAATTACTCCAGCTGCCTCGTCTCAAATGGTGGGCATGACACTCTACACACCCGGTGTAATTGCCGGGTTTCTATTTGGCTAACTTAGCACTTCTTCAGTATGCAGCCTCAGTTCCACTCTGAGGTCTGCCTCATCTACAAATGACCTGCCAGCTAAGTCAGGGCAGCCCAGTGCTGTTCGATGCTCACTGGCCAAATGCCACAAGCTGAATGAGGCTGTGGACCAGAATGAAATAAAACAGAGGATTCCCAGGCTAAAGGAGAGCATTTTTAATCCAAAGCAGCGATGGAAGATTTCCCCAGTGAGCTGAGGATAATATTAATTTAATTTCAGGAGATATTGCAATAAATACACTGAGTGATATGTGGTGTTTTTCATGTAAGAGGAAAAAGAATACTGGAGGAGACTCACCCTCCTTTACCAAACCAAAGTGAGCTGGAGGTCTCTCCTCGAGCCTAAGAGAAAAAGGAAGAGGAAAGTCAAAAGAAGAAAAAAAAGGCATCTTAAGTTCATCCCTGCCTCCTTTTCTAGCCATAATATACTGTATGAATGAGGCTAGAATGAAAGATTTCTGTGTAAGAAACTGCTTTATCAGGCTCATCTAAAGTCCCACTCAATGTGTGTGTTATTGTATCAGTGGTTGAAAGTGGGTTAATATGTAATTAAAGCCGATGGAATAATAACTAATATATATAATCCATCAGTAAGCACAATCCATAACCAAAAAAAACAGTTATTCAGTATCAGCCATATTAATTTCACTGCAGAATACATAAATTGGTTATGTAACTATGCAAAAAAAAGCTTAAACTTTCAATCCAGATATGTTTCTGGAGAACCAGACTGTAGGACAGCTCTTGCAAGATACAACAAAAAAGATCAAATTGCTGTGAAGATGAATGAACGAAGTGAAGGTGCCTGTTTATAGACAGTGAGGATTTCAACCAGATGTGTCTCCTTCTTTCTCTCAAGCAACCACTCAGGTTGTACCTACCTGAAAGCATGCTCCAATGATGGCCGAGCAAAGTGCATGTGAGTGTCACTATGGCAATGACATGAAACTGGAAAGAAAACAAAGTGGGTCGGCACAAACAAACAAAAAATAAAGACGGGGAAAAGAAGCCAAACGTACAAAAACGCCACGCCACATACATCAACATAAACATCGAAGCAAGTGATTAATTCTTTGCACAACTGAATTCAAAGATAATGAATAGCAACATAATATGTAAATAAAATATGCAAGTGAAAACTGGTCAAGCAAAACTAAAATGTGCCCAACTAAATCAAGCAGTCTTGTCAAGCAGTGGTGTGGTGCTGCACCCAAACTCAAATAAAACATTTGCCGTCTGTCAAGTATTCTTATTCTAGCAAAATATATCAATTATAGAATATGAAACACATTAAGCCTGTTTTCTGATGTCTTGCAAAAAAAAGAAAAAAAAGAAACACGATCAAAATAGAACTCAGAAAGTAACTGTATGTACCCGGCCTCTGCACATAAATAATGCACAACACATATATATTTCAAGACTTGGTAGACACTTTTAGAGTCTCTTGAACTCAGGTACATCTTTTAGATTACAGGGTGGAGCTGAATCAGGCCTACAGCTCTGGGACTTGACTGGACTGCTGGGAGGACTGGACTGGAAATTGAAGTACGGGTGGGGCTTGAACCAGAGCTGGAACTGGGATTAATTGGTGCACTTACCTCCCGAAGCTGCTCTAAGACCTTGTTGTAGAGCCTTAGCCAGTTTTCTTTGGCTCTGACTGCTGGGTCGACTGGCTCTTTGGGCTCCTCTACAACTGGAGGACTACAAGAAAAAAAACATATTTAGATTTTCTATGAAAAATGTTTTCAGCTGACACACTTCCAGCAATTGTGACTTATTGATTCTTTTTCAGTCTATTTTTGCTGTTGATTCAGTGCATCGATCGGATTCCCTTTCAACCTTCACTCCTACCTCTCAGGTGGCATCTCTTTTTCCTCTACTGGCGTCAGCGGTCTGCTGTCTTCAAAATGCTCCTCTTGCTCCTCCACGGGAATCTTCTCCTCATGCTGATCCGGGGGCGTCCTGGCCTCCTCCTCCAACATCCTTTCCTCTTCTAGCCACGTCTCTTCCTCCAGCTGGGGAGCCTGGTCCTCAATAGCAGTTGACTGTGTGGTGGCAGGATCATTGAGTTGGGATTGAGGTGATGTAGAGGATGGGGGCTGCTGAGAGGAAGGGCCCATGGCAGTGGAGGGGGGCTGGGTGGCTGAGGTAGCCATGGTGGCTGGGTGGGATGGAGGGACAGAGTGACCTGTAGCAGACTGGTGGGGCGGAGGTGCAGTCGAGGCTGGAGGGTGAGACTGGGCAGGCTGGGCCGTGGGAACAGAAGACAGGAAAGTAGAAGCCAAGCCTGTAACTGCAGCTGTTAGAGGTTTGGCCATTGAGAAGAAAGAAGTGGCAGATGGGGCTGGCTGTGGCTGAGGTTGTGTTTGGGGCTGGGGTTGGGGTTGTTTAGGTGGTTGGGCTGCTTGCTGACCAGATGGGGGCTGTGCTCTTGTGGGTTCCATGCCTGGAGGATGAGCCTGGTTGGACGTTTGGTTAGGGGGCTGACTGGGAGGCTGCTGTTGGTGCAGGGATGGTTGTTTCTCTAGAGGAGGTCTAGAGCCGGATGCATCGAGCGTTGGGGGGGCAGTTGACGTAGGAGTAGGAGTGAATGGAGGTTCCATGTCCTCACTGAGGGTCCCATCCAAATTGTACAGATCCTCATCATCATACATCATCTCCTCATCCTCATAGAGGCCTTCCTCTTCTCCCTCATATAATCCTCCGTCATCCTCCTCGTACAGAGCGGCCTCTTCTCCTCCATCTTTGCTGTAGCCGCCCTCATCGCTGTACGCCCCCTGGGTTTCATCGGGGTCCCAATCTGGAGAGCCTTTACTGTAGCTAACTGAGGAGTGGCAGGAGTGGTAGGAGTCATTCTCATCGTAAGGGTCCCTCTCTCCGTATTCACCGCCATAGTCTTCCTCACTCAGCTGACTGCTGCACCGGCTGAGCTCTGCAGACGAGGCGTAGCTCCCAGTGGGGCTGGAGGAAGAAGAGGAGAGGAGAGTTACAATGCAAAGCAGCAACATGCCCCGCAGAGTACAAAGGTAGTAAAGAGGGTTGCAATTATATAATGAACATGGAAACACGTTATTATTGCATGTAAACTAATGAACATATACACATGTGTACAGTAAATTGTTTACCTTTGCGAACTATAATCTCAAAAACGCTTACAAAGCACTGTAGTAGAGCCCTTAATGGCCTGTACACTCTGTACTCTATTGGACAACCCTACTAAACACCTTTTCTACATGTCTTGAGGGTGGCCGGGAATGATGCTGATGGTTAATCAATGGAAAGCACCGGGAATACAAGAGTACCAGACAAGTAGCGAGAAATAGAGCAGAACAGGAAGGTGAGCGGCCTCCAGAAAGCTGACAAAAGAAAAAGAACAAGCATCCAGAAATGCAACAAACAGGGAGAAAGTATTTATACTCCTTGATGAATGGGGTTATTAAAAACAGAATAGAGGCACAGAGAAGAAGGAGGATGGATGGGAGAGAGGGAGATAGTACAGACAGGAAGGGAGTGGTTTGCCAAGAGACAAAATAGAAGGAGAGAGCACAGAGAGGGAGGGAGTGTAGCGAGGTGAGAGGAGGAGATGAAGAAGAATGGGCGGGGGTATGAGGAGGTTGCCCTGTCCAATACACTCACACAAGCAGCTAATCTTATAGTATTGACCATTAGATTGCCAGATGAATAATTCATTAAGCAAAAGGAAGATGGATGCATATTTTCATTCCCAGTCTGTTAGAAATATTTCAATGAATTCTCAGAAATGTAACAGTATTGTAAACAACTCTGAAAGAGAAACAGCATTGGTCTGAAAGACTTAATGACGGGCTTGTATACGCACAAACAGCATGACAGAACTTCATTACCTGTATTCATTCATTAAGTTAAGTTAATTAAGTTTTTACTTGTTACAGTGTAAATAATAAAAATAATGGTGGCTGAATTCCTTTTTGCAGCTTTGGTTCCAGGGTTCTGTACATGTTAGGTCACAGTCACACTGTTATGGACTACTGGGACACTTGAATAAAACGTAATCAATTTTTCACAGTTACACTTGTGCTTTTCCTGCTATAGAAGGTCAAAATATCTGCTGTGAAAAGGCCTATAGCTAGGCTAAAATCATACAATTAATCTGGCACACAAAGTCTAGTACTAACCTAAGGGTCATTCCGTGAAAATTCAATCAGTGCCTCCCACCCGACCCACTCAGAATCACAATAACCTTAGTGTATTTATTGAAGTCATTGTCATTGAAGTATTATTGAAGTTTTAATCTACAAAAATATGATTATTTATTTCTTCTAGAAGAGTCACACATCAAGCCATTTATCAAGAAAAAATTCCAAAGGCTCAGGTTCAAATGTTCTCACACCAAATGTGAGAACTTGCTGCTGGGGTTTCTGATTTAAATCACAGTGAACTCAATTGGACTATTGTTGGGACAAACCGGAGCCCCTTCTGAAGTCACCTGGGGCTCTGGGAAAGTGTGAAATGCAATTTTCACACCTTAATATAAATGAACAAATTAAAAAACAACAAAGTAATACATTGCTAATAACATAAGTTAATAATTGTCTGTCCTAATTACGCCGACATAGGCACTAACCTGACAGTTCTCTGATGGTGGTAGTCGAGGTCGTGGCTGTTGCCAGATCGTGGGTACGAGAAACTTCTGGAGCTGCGGTGCTGGTGGCTAATGGGATACTGGTGGACAGAGGCGTTGGGCTGGGATGTGCTGTAGTACGGAGGGGGGATGCTGTTACTGGTTTCACTGCGATAGTCACTGTCTCTGTCGTCCACAGCACTGTCTGGGTCTTCATCTACACAGAAGCACATGCAGACATGGCATGAAGAAAAAACATTTCACTGTTTGTTTTGCACGTAGAGTAAAGTAGCAGCAAATGAAAAACTAAAAGGGCAGAGAAAGAGGAAAAAAAAATCCTGCGAAATGGATGATCTCAATCGACACATTGGCATATGGCACAGAGATAAGAGGCTCTAATCAGCACTGAACCAATCTTTAAGTACTATGGTAATTAGAGATAATATAGATGTGCTGGCAGCATTCCACTGCTGAACCCCAGTTAGACCCACATGGGTCATTCAGAGTGCATTCATACATGAAACACATGATGAACATCATCAGCGCTTTCCCTCTCTGTCTTATCATCATCATAGCTGAACATGAATCTGCTCTGCTCACTGACGAAAAGCTTTACTCTCCTGCGGTGTCCATAGATCAAAGATTAACATCCCAGAGGGAGGCAATCACAGACTTTAACAGTGCTGAAGCAGTCAAAAGTGAAACCAGCTATCAATTAATCATTCATTATCCATCATCATCGCTCGCACTCTGAAAGTCACTGACGAAGGCAGCTGCTGCACCTCTTACACCTTCATCTTCATCTGTCTGGACATGTAAACACTAATTAAAGGCATTGAACTTGATTTCTCACTTCAACCATGTCCCCATATGTCTCACTCTCCCTCAGTCACTTCATCAGCTCACCGATCTATCATTACCCCCCCTGCTCTTTCTTTTATCCTCTGAGTGAACAGAGATGAGATGAATCACTGCAGTTGTGTGGGTGAGTCTGGCAGGCTCTTACATAAGACCATCTGCTAATCACAACAAGAGAGAAAGCGACGGGCAGGGACGTAAAGGGACATAGGGGACTTACAGAGGGACTTATATATACACAGTATATGAACTACAAGTTTACTGTGTGCAGTGTGGACAGTTTAGTTCAAGTGTATTAGGACAGGTGGCATATTTTTCTTTATTGTGGCAAAGAGTAGGTTTGAAATGAAACAATTCTGGTTAATGCAGAGATCCTGCTGTTTTTCAGTGAAAGATATCTCGACCAAAGAAATAGTCCCATTGAAAGCTGCTGAGGTCTGATTACTATCTATAAGTATCAAGTAAAGCTGCCTCTGAAACGAGATGATGCCGTTTAGTTTGTCATTTTTTCCATGCTTAAATCACTACAATTGATGTTTCCTCCATTTTCTGAACAGTGTAGAAGGACAACGGCAGGACAAGTAGTCTTATAATGCTCTTAGTAAACACTTAAAACTGAAGCTCAAAGTCAGCACTCCCAAAAATGTATCATTTAATTTCAAATCTAATGTTGAATTCTCTCTTCAAACACTGGAGTGTATGTACAGTATGTACTGTTTGTAAACTTACTTTGTTGGTCTCCCCATAGACTCCAGTTACCTGCAGTGAAACATGAGGGTGTCAGTATTGATTATGAACTGCGCTGGTGTTCAAACATAAACATGCATTCACACCATTAACGCTTCAAAGTTCCCAGATGGAGCTGGCGAGCCCAGAGTGAGTGCTGAGCCTCCAAGTCTTTCCAGCTGCTCCAGACAGCTGGCTCAGCAAGCTCTGCAGACTGGGCCAATAGTCTGCTCGCCTCTGGACATCGGATATCGCTATTGATCCCATACAGTGCAGCCATCCAGGCCCTTTTACCCTCTAACGCACAGTAACCCATGTGTGGTTACACACATAATGCACATGCGGAACTAAAGCAGCCTAATTACATCTCAACAGCTAAACACATAATTCTCATGTTCTGCACAAACTGGTTTGTCAGGACAGTGATCGGTCACTTACAGCACTGGGTTCCTGGTGCACGAAGAGGACGTTCCTGTTCCTCCTGGTATGAATACTGGAGCCAAAAGGAGCAGGACAAATGAAAAATGTACACAGACAAAAGTGGTTAGCTGGAAACTAACAGGGAAATTTGAAATTTGATGCCTGTACACAGGAGGTGGAGAAAGTGTTGCTAGATTTAATCTTCTAATGTGTAGCATATTGGCACAATTAATCATGTTGCTTTGTTCGTACAACATAAGGATATGCTGGGGTATTAAATCAAACAGGGTGACAGCTTACATCTTGGTCCCTCATGGCGTTGAGCTGCTCCAGTTTTTTAGCCCAGTACCGTGCCTCATCCTCAGGGATATCTGAAAACAACCAGCCACACAAACTCAGGTGATAAAAACAGCCAAAATGGATCTCCACCTACCTCAGAACCTAAAATAGTTATTCATAAAATTGTCTGCCTGAGAACAGCTTTGTTCTATGTCCCAAACTCAACCCAAATGACGACAAAGTATGGGAAGACATCCCATTTTTAAACAATATTTGACCCAGTTCTGAATGTTTTAATAACACAGAACTGCAGATACTTTGGCCCAATCAGAATACAGTGACATTGAAAACTAGCCGTTTAACTTACAGCCCTAAAGCTAACTCCCTATAAATAGGTCAGGTCCACAGATTGAGGAGTCAGGTGTACAATATCGACTAGAGGAAGAGGAAACAGTATGAAAATGACACCTAATCAATGCTGAGAGGAACACAGCTTGATCACTGAGAAGGAAAGGACACAAACACTCCTCTTCCTGACACACATTCACACACACAACCTGGCAAATGTATCATTGAAAAGTAGGTCAGGTTAATTAATCAGTCAAAGACTATTGGTGTTCATATATCACTGTTTGCTGTGAAAATATACTGACAGACATAATTTATTTGCTCCATTTCCCCCGTGCCTACAGGACTGATGATTTCCTATAGTTTCATATTTTCATCTTCTCCCACCAATCGACAGTTTCTGATTCTGACGTGAGCATTGATCTCTCACCTAGAGGCAGCTCGAAGCGTGTATCGAGCAGCACTAGGTGGAGAGTGGGATCTTTGGTGCCGCAGATCTCGTTATCAGCCATGATGACCTGAGAGTCCAGTGTGAGCCACTCCCCTGGACCTTCCTGTGTAGACAAAGATGTTTTGCAGCTGACACACAAACGGCAGCAAAAGAGCACGATGAAGACAGTTCCAAGCACCAGCACTGCTTGTGCTGCAAGCCCCTTAAGTACAACTGAGTAAAGAGTTCTGAACACTTGAGAAATACTCAAGTGGTGGTTACTAAAGACAAACCTCATTTGATTGCCGTATGCTACGGAGGGGAATCCAGACAGTGCCAACCATGGTGTCCCAGATTAACCCTTTGTTCCACACCTCTACCGTCAGACCCAGGTCCAGGCGGTTAATTTCACTGCAAATAGGCAGAGAGGTAGAAAGGTTCCAAATCAATAGAAAGAAACTGACTTAGGAACAAAAAGACATTTAAAGTCAGTGAGGAAAAATAACTGAGCTAATTTGTTAGCTCAGTAGCTAATGTTTACCATTTCCACGTGATGCTATTTTAGACTTAATTTTACTACACTCCAGAAGAAAATGCTGCTGTTTTTGTTTCACTAAACCTTTTTGACAGTTGTATTTCATAGTTACTTTTCTGAAAAAAAGAACATACACTATATTGACAAAAGTATTGGGACACTCCTCCAAATAATTGAATTCAGTTGTTCCAATCACTTCCATGGCCACAGGTGTATAAAATCAAGCACCGAGGCATGCAGACTGCTTCTACAAACATTTGTAAAAGAATGGGTCGCTCTCAGGAGCTCAGTGAATTCAAGCGTGGTACCGTGATAGGTTGCCACCTGTGCAATAAGTCCATTTGTGAAATTTTCTCGATGCTAAATATTCCATGGTCAGCTGTTAGTGGTATTATAACAAATATTGTTTTCAGGGGCTGGGCTTGGCCCCTCAGTTCCAGTGAAAGGAACTCTTAATGCTTCAGCATACCAAGACATTTTGAACAATTTCATGCTCCCAACTTTGTGGGAACAGTTTGGGGATGGCCCCTTCCTGTTCCAACATGACTGCAGGCCAGTCAAGTTCCTCCACTCCAAACTGGATCATCCTTGTCTTTATTGACCTGCTTTGTGCTCTGGTGGCAGAGTCCTGACCTCAACCCCATAGAACACCTTTGGGATGAATTAGAGTGGAGACTGAGAGCCAGGCCTTCTGGTCCAGCATCAGTGCCTGACTTCTGACCTTCTGGAAGAATGGTCAAAACTTCCCATAAACACTCCTAAACCTTGTGGAAAACCTTCCCAGAAGAGTTGAGGCTGTTAGAGCTGCAAAGGATGGACCAACTCCATATTAAACCCTACGGATTAAGAATGGGTCGTCATTAAAGTTCATGTGCGTGTAAAGGCAGACGTCCCAATACTTTTGCTAATATAGTGTATCTTCATGCCGTTGACTGGGACGATGTGGACCAAGAGACAAAACTGTGTGCTCCTACCGTCGGCTGTTGTGTTTCCTGCAGCGAGCTTGACTTAGGAGCTGAACTGCCTTTCTGACTTTCTGCACTGGCCGTCTTCTCAAGGGTCGCATGCACCTTTAGAGAACACAAAGGGAAAGCAACACGCTGATATGAAAGAAAGCAGAAGCAAGCCTCCTTTATATTTTTAATTTCTATACATCGGAACTGTTGGGCCTCGCGAAAGCCCTACTCAGGAGCATCGATACTGCATCCATTACTACAATGCCTGCCTTCTGTTACCACATCACATCGCGTCAATTTACTGTTTGTTGTTGCTAATGTACCCATTTGTGGCACAGGAATATGTTGTGTTAACACCGTAATGAAAATCATTCTGCTAACTTTGGGACTCCCCTCAGTGACAGAGGACCATCGGAGCGGATCGATGGTATTGACGGGCTGAAGACTTTCTCCGCTGAATGCCACTAATTCTTTTGAGCATGAAAAGGTGAAGGTCATGAAGAGGGAGTGAATCCAGTTGTAACATATCCATCAATAACGCGTTTGTGATTGCATCTAATAGCCTGAGATGCTACTATTATTGCTGGGATGAAATGTTAGACTCCAATATGTCTGTTTGTTATCTTACATCACATTAATCTAGCACAGTGGTTCTCAACTGGTGGGTCGGGACCCAAAAGTGGGTCGCGAAGCCATTTTTAGAGGGTCGCAGAAGCATGACCCCCCCAAAAAGTAGTGGTATAAAGTCTTTTATTTTAAAGGATGTGTTTCTTATGACACAGTTTGCTTTCAATAGCAGGATATTTAGTGATGGTGACACCAGTAGTTGCCCACTATAGACTGGTATAGTGATGACGTATTTCTGTAGGCCAAGCCGGAAAAAATGGCGCCGGTGGTTCCTACGAAAATTCGGCTATGGGATGTTTGCATTGGATTTTGGATCATAGCAGAAAATCAGCTCTGTGTCAAACACGTTTCTGATGCGTTGCTGTTTTGTTCAGCTGGATAATCTTCACAGATGAAACCATTTATATGAAGTTTGAAGCGTTAATGCAGCCAAGAGAAGTAAAAAGCTAACGCTATGCTACAGCGAACTACACTGCTGTCGGTTGACTTTGACGTCACGACCGCTATGCTTCATAGATCTAATCAGCGCTTTTGACAAGCTAGCGAAACCGTAGCTTAAATTGTTTATTAACCTAATATTTGCCTTAATCTCAAGATCACTGAAAAACCCGACTAGAGGCTGTGAGGCGGACTAGTGAGAGAGTTCCTGGGGTTTGTGTTCGGCGTGACGACGTCTAATGTCCC
>OMNN01013541.1:1857-21110 GCA_900302755.1 Chromis chromis
TAGGCCTTTTAAAATGTTTTTTTTTTTTTTTTTTTTTTTTACAGTCAACATGTAAATTAATATTTAACATATAACAAATTTTTTCTTTCAAATAACAACAGATACCTGTAAAATTATATTTTTGGCTGATATTAATAGAGTAAAACTCTGTAATTTTATAGTCACACTTTGTAAAATAATGAATTACTATTTGTAAAAATACAGATTTTTGTTGGTAACATTATTTACAGTTTTGGCCTATGTTTCAACAGTCAACATGTAAATTGATAGCTTTTTCGATGATTTACTCGATAATAGTAATTTAACAAAACAGGAAATCTATTAAAAACAAGTAAAGAAATTATTTATCATTTTTCAATCCTTAATAAACTGAATTTTTCTTTTAAATAACAGCAAATATCTATAAAATTAAGATTTTTTTTGTCTTAATTTTACAGTCTGACATTGTAAAAGAACAAATTACCATTTATAAAAATACAGATTTTGGATGTGGACATTATTTACAATTTTGAATTAAAAAAAACCCCACATATAACATATAAATTAAGACTTTTTTCTGCGAATTTACTAATTATTATCTTGAATTTAACAAAAGTGAGAAAATCTGTAAAATAAGTATTAGGAAACTAGAAAAGCACTCGGAGAGCACAGACCTCCACCAAGCAGCTCATTTCCACCCATATTGTGATTTCCACCCTATGTTATAGTCCTACATTCATTTTATATACACTAAGTCCTGAATCCAGATGGTAATCCAGAACATCACCAACATTTAATCATCTGTTCCTTGTGCCATTATCAACATTTCCTAAAAATGTCATTACCATCCGTTGATAACTTTTCAAGTTATCTTGCTAACAGACAAACAAACAAACAAACAAACAAACAAACAAACAAACAGATAAATGCCGGCAAAAACATAACTTCCTTGGCGGAGGTAATAATTAACCACTTGTCTTGTTAATATACATGATTTTTCTGTTAATCGACAGTTAAAAAATGTTCAATTGTTCATTTAATAAAAAACTGATTATTTACAGTTTCTGCCTTTTTACTACAGTTAACATGTAAATATTTTTTTCTGAGATTTTACTAGTTATTATCTGTAGTTTAACAAATAAGTAAAATCTGTTACACAGTAAATTTAAGTTTTAAAATGTAAAAAAATAAAACTATTTAAAACTCTTTTTTTTTTTTTTTACAGTGTATATGGTAGAAAAACTGCCCAGCTATGCATAATCAAATCCAGGAGCGGTAAAGTCATCATGGATCTAGTTACTGTGTCAGTGACATTATCAAGAACTTCTGTTTTCAGCTGTGACACTTTACGTCTGTCTGTGTATGTTCAGTTTAAGTCTGAGTCATTGCGGCCTCTGAGTCTGTTCCCCAGCTGGACTGTGAACAGTAAGCACCACACTGCATTCCTCAGTTCACCTGTTAAATGACTCTCTGCTATTCATCATGCTTGATAAGGCATGGCCATTAGATTCAGCTTACAGTAATCTGCCTTTTGATGAGATATTTTCGGCTGTTATTTTTCCTGGACGTTGGATTCCTGTGCAGCTGCCAGAGAGTTGTGTTTGAAGTTGAGCCCGATTCAATTATGTATCTCTGACAAATATTGAAGTGGTGGAATTTAGGGGTGTGCTGTTGTGAGGAGTTTGTGTGTAGAAACTCTGTAGGTGCTTAAAACTGCAGAATGTGTGTAAATGCATTGTGGTCTTGGCTGTGTTGTGAAAAAAATCTGCGTGGGGATACTTGTTTTACGAGCAGACGAGAGGTCAAATGGGACTCATAAAAACAAGCTCAAGCCTTCCTTCCCATGTACATGTGACAGGATAACAGCTGTGCAAAAGTTAAACTGTCTTACGTAGAAACTCAAGATATGCATCTTCGTTCCCCCGTCTCCCCGTGTTTGTCTTTTGCCTCGGTCGAATAAAACATCGCTGCCTTCCCACCCTGTCCAGTTTAGGCTCCTGATATCGTGGGGAGCGACAGTAAGAGTGGGGGGTCCACTGGGTTTCGCTTTCACATGAGGGGAAGATGTGTGGCTCTTGTGTGTGCGATTGGAGCTCAGATCTGAGTCCATAAATTTCAAGAAGAGGTCACAGAGTTCCTCGAGTCTTTTGTTGGCAGGAAATTTACTGTAATTTCTCGTTTTTTTTCTTCGGCTTTCAGCAGCAGCAGAATTACAGGGTGTCACTTTGTGCTCCGTAATGGGCATCCAGCTTTTGCGAAGTATCTTATCAGTGTCAGTCCTCAGGCTGGCTTCGGAGCTGAAAATATTCAAGGCTACCAATGCTGAGGTGCATTACTCAGCCGCGGATGAGGAGAGGTGGTCTGACTGTCGTGGTGGAAGCAGATGTTTTTGTGTGTTTGCATGTTTGTGGCGAGGCCGTGGGTGGCTGGTAAAAGGGGGGGTCATGCACATTTGTTTTTTTTTTGTTCCGGTATATTTATTCGTCTCGGCCAAAAGTACACTGCCTCCCCCCTGTGTACAAACTCCTGAGTCACAAATCGCACCTGGTTCAGGATGAAAGCTACGACGGGACGCACAAAAAGTCATTATAGCTCCTCTTTGAAAGGCCTCGCTGCACAGAGGTGACTCAGAGCTCGCGACCACAGATCTGCTCAGTGTGGTTCAAGCTATTGCATTAACTCCATCTAATTGTCGTTCCCAGAAAGTTATGATACATACCTAAAATTGTCTGACGCAGACTACTATGTGGTTTTACTTCATCCCAAATTGCTCAGTGGCAGGAAGATCGATGGTTAAGGTTATGGGAGAGCCCAGAAATGTGTAAATGGCTGAAATTAGTCTTCTATAGGTGTGTGCTTTATGTTTAAGGAAGGAGTTTGGTTAACTTCCTAGATCCCAGAACCACATCGGTTGAAATTACAGTCACTTGTACCCACAGCTAGTTTAGCAAATAGTTAAAAAATACTCCAAAACATATGTAACCTCAACAACAGGGGGGGTAATTAGACATCTGATCCAGCTTCCTTCCAGAAGAGACTTCGTGCTGCTGTTTAAATATGTGGCTTCATTTACTTCACATGGCTGATATTGTTTAATTCTGGCCTCTTCTGGATGCTGCTTTTGTTGGTTTTCCTGCTGGATTTATTTGACAGTCGGGAGGATATATCGTCCTCATATGACATCACGAGAGGACATAGCCTCTGTTTTTGTTAGTGTCATTCGGTCTCCTTGGAGCAAAAACAGGAGTTGCCATGACAGCATGCCCCCATTTTTTTTCATGATGTCAGCTGACCCTTGAAAGACCTTTTCAAACAGGGGAACGTTATGTGTAAGTGGGTGTGTGATTTAATATGCAACTTTGGTTGTTTTGTGGTGGGACTGGGAAGTTATTTTGCATTTGTGTGTATGAATGCTTCACTGTGTCCATCTGTGTGCTGAAATGTGTCTCTGGCCATTGATTTAACCCCTACAAACTCATCTGTGTGTATCTAAGTTGCATATGTTTTCCATAAAAATGATCCTTTCCTGCCTTAAAATGGCTTAGATGTTTCTGTTGATTCATGTAGATTGCGCAGATCTCCCCGCCTCAGCGATAAATGATTCACCCACAAACTGATTCTGAAGAATAATATTCATGCAGAAAGCTGCACCCTGCCAGTTGTTTATGTAGGTTACTTTTATTTTGAAAGGGTGGAAGAAAGGTGGAAAGATAGAAATGTCCAGCCAGTGTTTGCTGTTTATTTCATTCATGATTCTTGCATGTAGAAAACAACAAATGGACATGTTAACAACATAAAATGGAAAATAGGACTTATAGGACCAGGCTAGCGGAAAAAGGGGATTGTGCAGCTCCAAAGCTTTGGAATAGACTTATTCTGTTAATGAAATGTTCCTCCTCTATTGAAACTGTTAAGAAAAATCTCAAGTCGTACATGTTTTCAATGGCTTTTGGTTTCTCTTTTGGTTTCCTCTTAGTGATCATTCTACATTTATTTCCTTTTAGAAACTGATCTTACTGATCTTGCAAGTTGTAATCATTGCTTTTTTTAGTATTTCATCAATTATTTTAGATCATTTTACAAATTGATTTCTATCCTGTATTGGTGGAAGGGTGGAAAAAATGGTGTAAATGGTCGGCCATGGCTTTTGTTTCGCTCGTGATGTCTTATAAATATAAAACAACACCATATGGACACGTTAACAAGGTAGAAAACCTGATTTTCACCAGATGGGATCTTTAATAAATATAGCATGTTGCTTTAAGTTTATGTTGTGGGCTTGATATTTGAAAGTTGCTACCATCTGCATTTTTCTTTTTTTAAAGACATGACCAGTAAGACAAAGCAGTGGGTCTAAGAAGGCCGCGGTCAGTCGTTCACTAATTAATGGGAACATTGAGAGACTGTAAAAACCTTTCCTCTTATTAACCAGGTTTTATAGTGGCTTAGGGGGAAATATGAGGCTTTTCATGTTGTTATCGCTACAAATGGGAGCAAGGTCCGTCACAAACCAGAAGAATTTAAATAAAAGAACCACATGATGACAGTGTGTGCAAGTAGCAGCGTCGGAAGGGTTTTAAAATGTATTTCACTCTAGATTACAGAATACATGTAAATAACGTGTAATTTGTAACATATTCCTTTAGATTACTCTGCATTTTAAATACTTTGGACCACTTCAACATTATTTCACATTATGACTCCATGTGACACAGTGAATGTAGTATTAACCTATAGACTGGACCCAGACACTACTCTGAGGGTGAAATTACGCTGTTGTTATTTATTACGCTGCAACTTGTTAGCATAAATCTGAGTGGGGAAGCAAGCTTGCATACCAAAATGATGCAGTTTTTGAACAGTTGTTAAAAGATTTCCTGACATTTACATTCCCTATAAAAAAAGTATTCACCCCCCTTGGACGTTTTCCCGTTTTATTGGTTTTCAACATTGAATCATGGTCAATTTAATTTGGCCTTTTTGGCAAGAATTTACAAAAAAAGTCTCTTAATGTCAAGTGAAACCAGATTTCTACAAAGTAATGCAATTAATTAAAAATATAAGATTAGAAAAATTTGTAATTGCCTAAGTATTCAACCCCCTTTAAAGTGACTCACCTAATTCCCCACACGGGCAGCTAATTGGTGCTAGAAGTCACACAGTTAGTGAAATGGAGACACCTGTATCTGGGAGGTCCAGTCAGTGGTGAATCAGTATTACTGGATGTAACTAAACCATTAAGGCAAAAATAATGCTCCAAACTGCTCTGAGAAAAGGTTATTGAAAAGGTTAAGTCCCGTGATGGATGCAAGAAAATTGATACAAGAGTACAGATAAAGCAATCATTAAGAAATGGAAGAAATATGACACATATGTAAATATGAGCAGGCTGTCCTCAAAAAACTGAGTCATGGTGCAAGAAAGAGGCTAGTGGGGGAGGCTGCCAACACACCTTTGACTCCTCTGAAGGAGTTACAAGAAAGGTGACTAGTGAGGGAGGCCACCAAGACACCTATGACTTCAGCAGCTGAAACGGGAGAGACTGCATACAACAACTGTTGATCATGTTCCTCAACAGTCAAAGCTTTATGGGAGAGTTGCAAAGAGAAAACCACTGTTGAAAAAAGCTCATATTAAATCTGGAAGGCATGTGGGGAGACTCTGAGGTCAACTGGAAGAAGGGTCTTTGGTCTATGAAACCAAAATTGGGCTTTTTGGCCATCAGATTTGGCAGATACCAAACACTGCACACAATCACAAACGCATCATCCCCACTGTGAAGCACGGTGGTGGCAGCATCATTATGTGGGGATGCTTCTCAGCAGCAGGCCCTGGAAGGCTTGTAAAGATAGAGGGCAAAATGAAAACTGCAAAGTAAGAAAAGTATAGGGAAATCCTGGGGGGGGCAACCTGATGCAGTCTGCAAGAGAACAGGGACTTGGGAGAAGATTTTTTTTTCAGCATAACAATGACCCAAAGCATACAGCCAAAGCTACACAGAAACGGTTTAAAGACAACAAGGTGAATGTTCTGGAGTGGCTGAGAATATTTAATAATTTGATAAGTTTAGTACATTTCAAAATATGGGGGAAAAAAAGTAAAATAAAAAGGTAAATTACCTCTTTTTTTTACCAAGTAAGTAGGCTATTTGACCAGCTACACTACTAGTACTTTTAATTATTTTTGAGTATTGCAGGTTAAAAAATTAATTATTTTATGTAATCTATTTATTTTAAGAATTTAACTGTATTCACGTATTTAAATTGTAACAGGAACTAAACACAGTTACTCATATTTTGCTTTCTAAAGAATGTATACCATTACTCCCCCACACTGGCAGCTGGGACAGGACTTTGTCAGATGTGTGTTTGCTTCTCATCGTACATTATTCTGTCATTTAGTCTGGCACAGACACATACGGAGAGGAGACCATCTTAGTAACAAGAACCACAAATAATCCCACCTGCCACGTCCCAGCGGCAGGCTTCTCAGGGTCTTCACTGACAGCGACCAAAATATCATGACTTGTGCCTGCATTAAAGCCTGAGAGGAGCCCCTGCAGAGAGCGAACCACACCACACCCTTTCATTCTGCTGCGGACTGAGCATCAGCCACCAACCCTGTGGCTCTAAACAAACCACAGATACCAGATTTATGTCTGCTGAGTGAGGTGAATTTGAAGTTAGGGGCGTTTCACGTTATTATACTCTCATTTTGTGTGTACGAAGAATGACGTACACACACTTCTCGCAGTAGCCACAGCCATCTGTCTTGTACTTGCCAGGTGCTGCCAACTCAAAGTGGTCTATTTAGATCCTGACTTATACAAGCTATTTCTGTTCAGGCCTAACTGGGCTTTTTAAGTGGCCTACTTAGTCCTGGCATGTGGGATTTATTAAATAAAGGCCAGTATATTTGGTGCCCTCTCTTTTTGGGTCACACTGTAGTACGTACTGTATCTCTGTCATCTTTTATTGCTATGATACCCCTCCGCCTGCAGTCACACATCACAGCTTAGAGGTTTCCATGGTGACAGGGTCATTGGACTCGAGCCCATCGCCTGCTGTGGAGCTTTTGATGGTCAGCAGACTGTGGCCGGGACCCGTGTACGAGCACAAAACAAGCAAGTTTAGCTTTTTGTTTAGGAGACAAAAAAAAGACTGCGGTTGTATTCTGTGAAATGTTTGCATCCTGCAATCAAAGGAAGTTTACCTGCTTCCAGCTCTGAGGGTTCTGCAGCTGCAGTGAGTTTGACTAGTTCGGGTGGGATTTATCGTTGAGAAAAACATGGAGACACTTTAACCAACCACTGGAATTATATGAATGAATTCAGTGCGGGCAGCTCTCAAACTGTTTTTTGTTGTTTAAATGAGTCTTAAATGTATTTTTTTCCACTCTTGTGTCTTGTGTGGAATTTGGCAGCTCTGGTCTGCTCCCTCCCTCCCAGCCCTCTGCTCAGTCTGAGCATTGTTGTGTATGTCTGTATGACTGTGTGACTCAGAGTGGCTGTCCTGGTGTGAGGGTGTCAGAGCTCAGTGTGTGTCATGCTGTCAGGAAGAGCAGCTCTGAGTGCAGATCAGGGGAACCATTAGTGACTGTGGTTTATCTAACTGGGAGCAGAACAGCAGCTCAGGTAAGTTTTGAACAACCATCTTGGTTAGTGATGTCATTTGCTGGTATAATTGAGTGGAAGTTATGTGATTATATCTCTTATTAGAGCTTCAGCCTGATTATACATCATTGTGACTGTCAGACTAATGCTGAATGAAAGTAACATGGTTGACATCTCATTGAGCCTGGATGATGATTTGGGTCTTTTAGGAGAAAATAGTTTATGAGAAGTTTATTTTTAAGTGCGGAAAATTGTAATGTTGCTCTCTGAATTAACCAGGGGTGGAGAATTCTGGTCCTCGAAAGTAAAAATCCAGCATGTTTTAGATGTTTCCCTCTTCCAACACACCTGATTCAAATGATCATCTCATCATCAAGCTCTGCAGAAGCCTGATAACGATCCTGATCATTTGAATAAGGTGTGTTGGAAGAGGGACAAAAAAAACTAAAACATGCTGGAGTTTTACTTTCGAGGACCAGGATTCTCCACCCCTGGAATTAACAGCTGATAAACTGTGTGTATTTTGTGTTTGAATGAATGTATAATAGGTTCTGTTGATTTTTCTGTAACTCTCATGTAGCTACAAAAAATTAAGTGGAATATGTGTAAATATGTGTGTGTGTCAGTGTGTGTGTGTGTGTGTGTGTGTGTGTGTGCGCGCGCGCGCAGAGGGACATCCCCCTCAGTGCCGAGGCATGTGGATTTGTAGCTCAGCTGCTGCACATGTCTGTCTCACTATTTCAGTTCACACACTTCATTCCTGCACTGTTAATACAGTTTTCACCATATTTTACTATATTCCTGCTGATTACAGTATTAATCTCATGTTTTATATTAATGTTCATGATGATTCAGTTGGAACCATTTGCCTGCTTGGCACTGAGCTCTGGTCTTTTGTAAATACATCAGTGGACATTCGTCAGTTGACGGTTAAAATGGAGAAAAATCTCCTTTCCGTTGCTTCCGGTTCAGAGCTTCGGCTGTCATCTGCAGCTGTCTGCTGTCCAGAATATTCCAGTGAACTCTAACCCGTGATCTTGTGCCACAATTAACCGGGCTCCATCATCGCAGGGCGTCTGCTTCTTTAATAGGCTGGATTCCTGCATGTATCATCTTTAATCAAGACACTTGTGTTTAATGGCACGTAGCAGAACATTTAAACTGAGCTCTGTTTCAAATCTGCCATGTTAACGTCAGCTTTTAAGGACTCAAAACAAAAAGGCTGGAATGTACAGCATGTGTACATGTGTCATTTTAAATTATTTAGATCCTGGCATCTCAAAAAAAAAGAGATCAACACCTTTCCCTTGCATTTAAACTTAAACTATTAATAGATTAAAGATTAAAGCAGCGCTATTCAGTTTTTTACTGCTTGGAAACAGAACTCTACTATAAGCTGAATATACAATAACATGTTATGGCCTAATGTTTTAGCAAACCTATTTACACATTCAGTGCATTTAGGACATCAGCATTAACTCCTCCACCTAGTCCGAGCCATGCCAGGTGAATATTTTCAGTGATGTTTGTTTGTCAGCAGGATTATGCAAAGACTACCTGAATACTAAACTAGTGTAGAGGTGGAGTACGGACAAAGGAATTAGATTTTACAATGTTACAATGTTTCAGTTTCATTTGGCAGACGCTTTTCTCCAAAGCGACGTACATCTGAGAAAGAACAACACAAACAAAGATCTAGATAGAAATCAATAATTTTGGTGCAGATCTGGATCACTTTTATTTAAAAATGTGAGATAGGGCAAAGGCATTGAGCACTCATCTAGTTTGGAGTGTTGTTCTGGCAACCTAAGATTAAAAAAAACATAACACTTTATTGTCCATTCACACAGAAATTTGCCCTGCGTCACCTGCTCCAATTATCTCCAGAACAACATAATGAAGTCTTCTCTGTTTTCAACAACTCACGAGAAATCAACCTGATCTATGATATGTGTTGACAGCTATTGCCAGCTACTTGCTAACTTTCCGGATATTTAGTTCTGGGATGGCACATTGGGTTTATCAGAGCACTTTGGCTTAAAACAGCTGCCTGATGCATCAGGAAAAACTCCTAAAACCAAAACAATGAGCTGAAAGATGCTAAAACGCATTGCAGAGCTGCTCTTGATGTTTCTGGCAAACAGTTGTAGTTAACGAATACTAAACGCAAGGCAAGGTTTGAAACCTCCGCTGGTTTGTTCTGTGTAGGTTTTCACTGGATGTGCCAGCTTCCTCCCACAGTCCAAAGACATGCTGAGGTTAATTGGATTCTAAATTGGCTGTAGGTGTGAATGTGAGTGTGTTTGGTTGTCTGTGTCTTTGTGGCCCTGTGATGGTGTGGCGACCTGTCCAGGGTGTCCACTGCCTTCACCCTAAGTCAGTTGGGATAGACTCCAGCACCCCTGCAACCCTCTACACCAGGGGTCTCAAACTGCGGTCCTCGAGGGCCACAATCCAGCATGTTTTAGATGTTTCCCTCTTCCAACACACCTGATTCAAATGATCAGCTCATCATCAAAATCTGCAGAAGCCTGATAACGATCCTGATCATTTGAAGAGGGAAACATTTAAAACATGCTGGATTGTGGCCCTCGAGGACCGCAGTTTGAGACCCCTGCTCTACAGGATGAAGCAGGTAAAAATAATGGATGGATGGAATACTAAATACAGATTTGCTACAAAGTCATATTTTATGTAACTAAAAAATGATCCCTCCATCCATCAGCTATACACAGTTTATGTTTCAGAGGATCACAGGAGGGCGAGAGTCGGGGTACAACCTGGACAGACAACCATTCATGCTCACGTTCACACCTATGGCCAATATGGAATTAGGATATTACCAATTACAATATTGCAGAACGTGGCTGGAATTTAACCACTAGTTTTTCCACTGGTGGACACGTTGGCAAAGTTGTGACTACATTTTTTGTCAAACCACTGTCTTTACTGCAAGTCATGCAACATTTTGGTTTTATAAGCAACATCACATTTAGTTTAAACAAATGCTTTGAGCTTTGGATTATTTAACAGGTCTACAGCCATGCTAGCTGCTCTGTGAGGCTACACTTAACATTTTCACAGTGACAGTTCTAAGATGAAAAGGAGGCATTAGTCATGTCTGTAGTAAATTTCATGCCAAACCGTCAGATGGTGGTTGAGATATTTAGCTAAAGCCAAAGATGTGACCTTGTGCTAGAAGAAAAATAAATCAGTGGATCACTAAAGCTGGTAGGATTCATCCTCTGTGCACCATGACTTTCTGTACATTTCATGACAATCTGTCTCAAACGTCTTGATATATGTCTCTTTGTACCAAAGTGGGGGGAAAAACCAACAAAGCTTGGTACCAGATCAGCATTGCCATCCCTACAGTCATGCATCTGGCATGGCTAATCATATTGATCAGATGCAGCTTTAACTAGATCAAATAAAATCCATTCTGTGAAATAAAACTCTTTCAAAGTGTAGGATATCGAGTGGATGTTAAGTTGGATGTTTCATATCTGTGAGGGAGTTAAACGGTGCTTTATATTGAATTAAATAGGAGATTACTATACTAAGTGGAGCTGTGGTGCAAATAAATATTTTGCTTTAGTGAGTTTGGTTTTGCTTTTAGACCTTTCACTGAGGGTTTTAGAGCTGCTGGTTTCAGTCAGCATCCGTGGGAAAGAGGAAACTCAGTATCCTTTCTATCCTGCGTTTGCATAAATTAGGAGATTTCTCTGTCTGTGGATAATAACGCCAACATTACTTATAGTTTGGGCAGTTTCAGCCGACCTCTATTGTAGTTTGTAATTAGGGATAAAGACAGCCTTGATGCCGCTGCTCTTGTCCAGTTGAACTTGGGTTGACTTCTGTGGTCTATAGGCTTGAAACTCAACGCTGAGAGGCCTCTTGTGAGGAATAACAAAGACAAACACGTCTTGGGAAGTTGTCTAACGGTTCCTTATGTTTCGTATTGATTGTTTGAAAGTTATTTTGCAAGCTGGTCACTCCTGCATCTTGTCAAGGTCATTTTTGTGATTGAACCCTCTTCCTCTCTCCCTTTTTTCCTCTTCCCGCTGCGCTCTGGCCTCCGCTCGTTTGGGTTTGTGGTGAAACTGAGCTTTGCTTCATAAAATTTTCCATCAACAGCAGCAAATAACAACAGGGTCAGATGAGGAGAGTGCGGCCCTTCAGCACGCACTATCGAGGCCAGGGCAACGGGCTCTGGTTTGGCCCGTCCTGTGGAATGCTCTCTTCTTCTGGATGGGACTAGGTTAGCATAGAGAGCACCCTGTGCTATCTGAGGCATCATCTGGCCTCAATTGTCCTCACTGAGATGTGCATAATTGCTCTCTCACATGCTATTATTGTTCTGGGAGTTGGTGACAGGGCTGTTTGATGGGGATGGTGGGATGTTTAATCACCATCTTGGCTGGATGCCTTGGGTGGGGGGTGAATGAAGAGGTGAGGCGTTAATCAAAGTTCACTTTTAGCTGCTTTGTATGCATGTTCTGAATAGTTGGGTTTTATAATGGTATTGTGTTAGAAGGAAATGGGTGGTAAAGCTTCGCTCTGCCAAGAAACTTCTACCTTCACTCAGTTTTCTCAGAGTGCTGAGTGAGTGCTATTCTAACACACCCAGCTTCCCCTCCAACCGAGGCTATTGATGGTCAAATTCCTTCTGTGCCTGCTGCACTGAATGTGACTCAACAAAGTCCTGGTTCCCCCCACAGGGGAAAAACACCCCATGCTGTTTGGGCCTATCTCCATATTCAGCACATTCCACAGAAATAGAGAGGGGATTAAATAAACATTACTGTCTCTTTCCAAATGAGTTTGCTCGGTAATTATGCGTAATCGTGGATCATTAAGGTTGATTAATAAGGGTTTTTTATTATTGTGCTTGTTGGGGATAGTTTGTGCTTCCTAGTTAACTCTCAGAGGAGCTTCTCTCCTGCTCTGCTCTGTTTTTCGTCAAAATGCGGTGCCCTAAGAAATTTCCATGTCTTTCCTCCTGCTGAGCAGATGGTCTGTGTTTTAGGTTCAAGGAGAGCCTTAACCAGAATGGAAAACTACTCCATTTAATTAAAAAAAATAAATCAAACCACTCATGAATGCTTGAATTGCAATTCTATTTTTGCATTTTAGCTCCCATATGCCGCTGCATGGATTTTCTTTTTCTTTGGGATCTGGATCGATTCAGGCCACCCTGTGGAAAACATATCCGCCTGCTGTTTGCTGGCCTCTGTTCACTACAGTTACACACATGATCCACACAAAAAGCTCATTCACAGCACCTCCAACAGCCTTCTCCATCACAAAAACCATAGTCATTACTTTAATGATGTCATGTGTTACATCAAGCTCTTAGCTGTATGTGTTTAATTTAACGGCGCTCAAAAAAAAATGTCTTAAATGATTTTCCTATATTGAAGGGGATTTGTATCATGCAGTCTGCATCAAACTTAGAGCATATGGCTGAAAAAGTCCATTGGGAACCAGTTTTGATTAATACACTGAGCGACTTGAAAGAAAGAAAAGGAGGTTTAACCAACAAAAGAAACCTGAGTTTCCCAAGCAAATCCCCAGCAGACATGGCAGTCACCCAAACGAGTTGTTTTCCCTTTTTTCTGCGCCTGGTTATAATCCGGAAAAATGGATTTCAAAACCGCACAGACATATTGGTTTGCTCAGAAAATCAACTTTTCACTGTCAGTCGCCAGCTGCTGTCAATTTTGGACCAGGGAATTTGGCGTGTGCACTCTAACAAAGTCATGTTACACAGGATCCAGCCTTCCTCTGTCTGTCTGGATGGTGTGTTTGAAGTACAGATAGCTGAACTGTGGTCGATGACTCTTGGCTTTTGTTGCTTCCAGGCCTGACACACCAGCGGATAACATCTCCCTGCTCGTGCCATGAGCAGCTCTTCATTACTCTCATGCCACAGTCTGGTTCCTATTAGTTAACACACCGGCGTCTGGCTGCATTATACAACCAGCCCAGCTTCCTTTGTTTCACTTCGTAGAGCAATAAGGAAACACTCTGAGGAATCTATTGTATTGGGTTCTTGGTGTTAAAACAACAGCAGAGAAAGCAGAGTGACAGAGCTCTATGCCACTCCACCTGTCAATGATACTGATGAATTGCTCGGCGAGATCCGTCTCGGTAATGACAGAGCGTATCATTTTTCCTGTCTGACCCAGTCTGACTCATTCACCTCCTGTTCCTGTGCTCGCCATCCATTCATTCACTTTCTCTGTCTCATTCTCGGCTCCCACACCCACTCTGTCAGGTGTAAATCCTTGAGAATGAAGTGTTGTCTGGATGTTTGGGCTGATTGATTGCTTTCTGGAACAGGAGTCGGCCTGATGTTTGACTGACACACGGGGGTGTATAAAATCATGTAATGGCCATGCAGAGGGATGTCGGGAATTTTTGTGCAGCTCTCAGAGATAGCTGGTATGTCCTCAGGTCGGGGCTGTGGATGGACAGAACAGCTGTTCTTCCGGCGTTTTGGGAATTCCTGCCCCTCCCCCTGTCAGTGCAGAGGTCGGGAGGTGAACGGGACAGATATACCTTCTCTTTTAAAAGGCTGTTGATGCAATTTGTGTCAGTTGACTGCAGGCGTCTTGAACTGTTGCTTTATAATAACTCTTTGAAAAGAGGATAAGACACGAGTGCTGATAAAAGCGAATCAGGACATTCAAAGCCGGCACTTGTATGTGTTTGAAGAAGACTGGTGATTTGACCCCTGTTGTTTGATCCTGTATTTGATGTGGTAACTTGGTGCTGGGGGGTCTGCTTTAATCATAACCCTGTGAAGAGAGATGAGACAGATGAAGCTGGCGGTGTTGGAGACTCTCTCATCCCTCCTGGGTCCCAGATCAGGGAACAAAGCCTGTTAGCGAACCCCAGGGAGGTGGTGCAGGACCCAGGCGCCTGCCCGGACACACAGGCCTCTGATTGGAAAAAGGGAAAGGGTGTTCCTGCTTCCCGTAACACAGCGTCTTGTCAGCGCCTCAGGGTGGCTGATATTTGGCAGATATGGAAACTCAGACATGCCCAGAGGGTGTGTGTGAATGAGTAGTTATGAATGTGTGGCTGATTGGCAGGCCTCCATCATTTTTGGCAGAGGTATATTTAAGGTTGTGTGTTTGTCAAGAAGAGTGATGGCTTATGCTTGTCAGATAAGACTTGTTGAAAAGAGACATAAATTGTAGTCATGAATCTTATTGCCACTGTTGTCTAATGAAAGTTTTTAACTTTGCTGGAATGTTCGTCACAGCCTACAGGGTCCCTACATCCTGATGAACACTCTGAGTCAAAACGAGTTGGTTCATTTACAGTGCCTATAAAAAGTATTCTACAAATAAATTCTATATAAAATGTTTAGTTACAAGCTAGTATTCTCCACCATTCTTCACAGTATGGATGGTGTGTTTGAGATGATGTGCAGTTTGTGTTCCCCAAACATAATGTATTGCCTGATGGCCAAAAAGCAAAATGCTGGTCTCATCCGACCAAAGAACCTTCCTCCATTTGAGTCTTCTACATGCTGCCTGGTGAACTCTAGTTGAGATCTAATAAGAGATTTTTTCAACAGTGGCTTTCTCTTTGCCACTCCTCCATAAAACTTTGACTGGTTGTTGTGTGTACAGTCTCTCCCATCTCAGCCGCTGAAGCTTGTAACCTCTTCAAAGGACTCATAGGTGCCTTAGTCGCCTCCCTCATAGCATTTTAACTGCATTTTAACCTCTATCTTTATAAGCCCTGCAGGACCTACTGCCGGGACGCATCCCCAGATTATGATGCTGCCACCACCATGCTTCACGGTGGGGATGGTGTTTGTGAATTTGGTGTCCACCAAACACAGGGTCTAGTCTGATGTCCAAGAAGCTCAGTTTTGGTCTCATCAGACCAAAGAACCTTCTTCCACTTGACTTCAGAATAGCCCACATGTGTTCTGGTGAACTCTACTTAAGATTTTATTTGAACTTTTTTCAGTAGTGGCTTTCCCTTTGCCACTCTCCCATAGAGCTTTGACTGGTGAAGAATAGCCAACAGTTTCCTTATGCACAGTCTCTCTGATCTCAGCAGCTGAAGCTTTCTAACTCCTTCAGAGGAGTCCTAGGTGTCTTGGTGGCCTCCCTCACTGGTGACTGAAATTTTTTTGTTTCCATCCCCTGACTTAAGCACTCTAATAACTGGGTCTTGATACAGTCCTCTTTACTTACTGTAAGACTTTGTTCAGCAACACAAAACCATTTTTTTCATTGTCATAAAAAGTAACTGAAGTTGTATTTTACCTCCTCTGCCAGGTGGTTCTGTGAAGGCCGTGAGCTGCACAACTCTCCTGACATCCAAATCTGGAGGGATGGTGACCTGCACACTCTGGTGATCACTGAAGCCTTTGAGGACGACACTGGACGTTACACCTGTGTGGCCTCCAACAGCCTCGGAGCAGACAACACATCTGCTGAGGTTTACATTGAAGGTCAGAAAAGGAAGGCACCATTTTCACTGCAGTAAATTATTGCAATACTTTTACCAGTGCAAAGACCAACATATTAGGGCTTAACAATGTGATTTTTCTAACTAATATTGCGATTTGAGTTGCCATATATTTTTGTAAAGTCACACTTCAGCTCAATAGTCACTGTGTAAAAGATTCAAAACATTTGATAGAGAATTATGAATGTTAAAACATTATAAATTATGTAAAACTATTGACATGACAGTTTAGACCCTGGGTCAGACATGCTGCAAAATGTATGAGGTATGGCAATGCCCAGTCTCAATATGACCCCCTTCATGCACACCTGAACCATGTAGTATAGAATAATCAATAAACAATCACTGAAAGTTTCAATCTGCATGTATCAAATAAAATTGAATTACAGCAGTCATTTTCTAATTGCACTCTTTCAAATTGCAATTCTAATTCAAAATCGATTTACTGTTCAGCCCCCCTCTCTTGGTGGCTAATCTGCTGTAATGCATTACAGCACAAATACAATATATCTTTAAGGTACAAAGTCAAATGCTGTCCTTCTAGTGCAAGAAAACTCTCAATGATAGGAGTTAAGACTGGGTGTACTAACAGGACAAGAAGAAAATATTTTCATATATAATATTGTTTTTGTCTCTTTGCAGGGGCTTCGTCCTCAGACTCAGAAGGAGAAGGAGCAAAGTCCAGATCAGGAGCCATGCCTCAGTACGTGGGTTTTCTGCATGACCTCTTGTGACCGTATGGCCCAGTGAACCTTGAACCCCTGAACAGGTTAACTGAGCCCTGCAGCCGCTAATCAAGTCTGCTGCCTGCACCTATTTAACTAGGCCCTTAAATGGCCTTCAAAGAGCTGTAACCCCGACCCAGTACACAGGCCACAATCTTAATAATGAGAGGTGCAGAGGGGTAATATGTTTTTTTTTTTAAAGCACCCTGTAAAAGCTGTCCCCTGTGTTAATTTCCAAAGGTTAAACTTTTTACCTGATGCCACTTTCACTATTTTCTTCAACAATTCAGGTCTGCTTCTGTTAACTCCTAAATTTAATGACAAGATGTACCATGAGGCATGTGATTTCTTTGTTTTTATTCTATTTTTTCAGCTTCTTTTCTATCTATTATAAAATTAACAGTTTCTATTATTAAAATAATGCTTTTTGGCAATTCTTTTTGCACGCCATATAACAGTACTGCGTGCATGCTATTTCTCAAAATGTTTTTGATTATTATCTGTTGTATAAATCTTCCTCTATTTGGACTCCTTCCTGATTTATGCTTCCCTTTCTGTTTACACACTGAAGCCAAGATCTGTGATATCATCTTAATTGCCGGGGAGACAATTTTCTTTCAAGTGTCATATTTTAGCTAAAAGCATATCAAGTTGATAAATTCCTCCTTTTTCCACTGCAAATTGTTTTTGCTTATGTGCTAATTTATGTTTTGCTTATTTTAGAGTGCAGAAGAAAACCACTTCAATGTCCCTAACAATACGCTCATCATCGCCCAAAACCCCCGAGGTGCTTCCTCACCGCTCCACCCTGGTCCAGTCCTTGTCTCAGCCCCCACAGCGGGTAAGAAGCTACAGCTAACAGGGCAGGAGAGCCACACAAGTAATACAGAAGTTCAATGATATGAAATTACTCTTTCTGATAGGTTCAGTAAAAGTATGTGTTGTCTTCTAGATGCAGAGCCCGGTGTCGTCCCTGTATGGTGTTGAGGTGTCAGGGCCTCCTGTATTCACTAAGGTGGGTCTGCATATCAAACATACTGTACATGAAAAGTAAAACCTTCATTACACTCCTTTGCAGATGTGCACACAGCCAGCTATGGACACCACGGACGCATAGTTGTTGTAATTATACTACTTTTCTAGTCTGCTGCAACCCACTTGGAGGGCTCTGTTTCAAACTTCTGCACCAGGTTGTATCTACATATTTGCACTATGGCCCTCATAGTGGAGTTGCAGCATAATTTTTGGGCTCCATGTGGATTCTTGCAGAGTTGGTAAGATCGTGAAATTTGTATCACACGGGCGCTTGTGTATATGGGAAATGTTATATAAAATTTGTGTCTGCACTGCGACTATTGCTACGAGGGCAGTGGTGCAAATGCGATTACATAGAAACAACCTACTGGACTTCACTCCATACATGTGCAGTAGATCAGTGCACTACTGCCCTGCTACTGTAGTGTAGTCGCCAAGTTGACAACCGGCGCAGACACGTATTCTATGTCGACATACTAGACCGAAGCAGACCCTCACATACTCATGGACACAGAAAGACCTAAAGCCTTGATTGTTCTCCCATTTGGACGCCTACATAAACAGCTGTGGACACCCACGGACAGACAGTTGTTGTTTACATACTACTTTTCTAGTCCCCATTCCAAACATGTACAGTTTGTTTTATTTACGCATTCCATGCATACACACCACTACCAAGCATGCACACTATTGCCCTTGTAGTGTAGTCACCATGCAGACACACATTTTCTCTGCATGTGGAAGGGTCTGCACAGACTCTCACAGACCTGTAGGGATGAAGAAATACACATGGACCCTAGTGGATCTCGTACTTGCGAACATGGAAAGTATAACACTGACTTAAATGGACACCCAAAGTTTATGCACATATCTCATTGTTGAAAGTCATTCCAAAACCATAATCATTAACATACTGCTGTAACAGCCTCCACTCTTCTGGTTCCATTAAAGTTTTGGTACCTGGCTGCATGGATGCCATTCAGTCTCAAAATCATTAACCGGCTGGCATTTTAATTCATCCCAAAGGTCTTAGATGTTTCCCAAACCAAACTGTTGCCACCAAGTTAGAGGCCTACCATTGTCTAAAATACTTTGTAGCCTATAGCATTAAGACTTCCCTTAAATGGAACTAAGAGACTTTAGTCCAAACCATGAAAAGCAGCCACAGATACATACATACTTACATAAGATACATCATGCATGCGATACATGCACACATACATACACAGAACGTGATACATGTCCTCAGACTCTTTGCCTTCCCATAATAACAGCATGCGGTAATGTGGCTTTCGGCAGTGGGGGTCAGATAAAACATAGACTCTGACTAGAGCTCCTCCTCCAGCTCCAGAACACCCTCTTCCAGTTCAGGCTCTTCAACACTCCCCCAGCAGCCCCCCGGC
>OMNN01013554.1:2372-17627 GCA_900302755.1 Chromis chromis
TAGTTTTTGTGCTAAGCTAAGCTAACTGGCTGCAGGTTGTAGTTTCATATTTACCATACAGACAATGGAACACAAATTAAAAAGAACATTTACCAAAAATGTCAAACTATTAATTTAATTTGTAAAAGAAATGAAATTCTGGTCTACATAAATACTGACTATAAGACTGTAAATAACCCAAATGAAGCATCTGTATTTGTTATAGTGAATTGCCAGTTTGCATGTAAAAGCATGTATAGCCGTGTGGAAGAACTTTAGTTATTGTACCCAAATATTGAAATCATGTTTGTACCTGCAGGTATCTACTGGAGGTGACTGTTGGGACACACTGCAGCAGTCTGGTGTTGCAGCAGCCCGAACATCGCTGCACCTCCACGCATGGCGGCCACAGCAGGAAGTTGGCGTTGCGGCGGTCCAGCATGGACCTCGTTACTTCCATCACCTCTGTTCGAACTTTACAGGCCGCCTGCTGAGCCGGCTGTGCCTCCACTGTTAGGAGAGAAGAAAGACAAGAATGAATGTCTCGTTAGAAAGAAGTATATAAGATAAGAAGGGACAGAAACAAATGGATAGAAAAAGAGGCAAAATATTGTAAGGGACATGAGTAGACCTACCAAGGCTTCTAATGTATCGACCATGGGTGTGGTTTGTAAGAATGTCATGCTCGTCCTCGTCTTCTTCTAAAAAAGAAAAGGAGGGGAAATTGCAAGGATGAGATCCAATACAGTCAACGTAACATTTTCCAAATTTAATTTGAAATCTGGGCATCACTGAACAAGCACTTCTAGAAGCACACGAATCCGTAAAACATGTGAGGCCGTTAGGGCAGTTTTTAGCCAAGCTCATTGTTCACTGCACAAAGGAAGCCATTTTTTTTCCTCCCACTAAGACAATTAGGCTATTTTCTACCACAATTTGTCTCGCCGCCGTCAAGAATACTGTTCAGGAGAGATATGGGTTGTTAAATATAGCTCATGCATGGATCCGTGAGTGTGTGTTTGCACTCTCACATATGTCGTCATTTCATACTGTAGCCCCTTAGTCCTAATTATATCCCTGGTGTAGATTGCTTGTGGTCACTGTGTATGTGTGTGTGTGCAATACGCAAATGCGCAAGGTGTTATTTGGTTGCCTGGTAGCCCTAATTAACTGCCTGGTGCAGAAAGAGAACAGTATCGTGTTGTTCTCAGAAGCAACGTTCTAATTTTATCTGTGCATTTATGTGTGTCTAAATGTTTTGCAGGACGGATTCCTTTCTTCCTTTTATCATTTATTAACATGTGACCTGTTTAATTTTGTTAAACCCACTTGGCCAGTAAGAATCTGCATAGCTAGTTCTGATGGTGCTGATGTAAATACAACTTACAGGAAATCTTGCATGTATACTTTTCAGACTTGTGCTCAAGTGTAGCAAACATGACCATGTAAGTATATTTATGCAATTGTGCAGAAGAGATGAACAATGCAAGTAGGTTAACTCAAATATAAGAAACTACAAACGAAAGACAGATAAAAAAATGAAAAGTTGAATTAGTTTACAGCCACGTGAGCAGCTCTGTGAGATTGGACTTTGGCACAGCAGTGCTTTGGACTAAACATGCTAAAAAGCTCACAGTGACAATACTAACATGAAACTATCTTAATGTCATATCAAACATATGGCATTAGCACAGTATTAGTGGGTATAATATTGATCATGTTCACCAAATGAATTTGCTAATTCTAACAAATCACAAAGTGCAGCTGAGGCTGATGGGAAAGTCATTAATTTTGCAGGTATTTGACTAATTGAAATTATGACCTTATTATGGCCATAAATGAAAAGTCAGGAGTCACCAAAGTTATTACAATTTATCCTGAGGGCTGATGAACATGTACCAAGTGCCATGGATATTCATCCTGTAGGCAGTGGTCAAGACACAACCTCAAATATGAACCCAATGGTGAAACTAGAGGAAAACTCAGGGGATCACCAAAGTCATTAGGGTTCATCCTCTGGGGATCATGAATGTCTGTGTGAAAATCAATGGTGATATATGTTATAGTTATGGTAATATTACAGTTGACCACAGAGTCAGCCATGCCACCAAATTTAACACTACAACCAATGAAATTTGCACACAGAGCACGGCCTTGTAAGAAAAACACAATGGTAACTACAAAAAGATCCATAAAATGAATCACTGATATACTTCCTCAACTCACACCCTTGACAAAAATTGCTAAAACTCTTTATTAAAAAAAAGTTTGTTCTAGATAAAAACATACACTTTGAGTCACTTCCCCGTGACCTGTTTCTGAGCATCCTTCCCTCTGCTGGTTCCTCTCTGTGGTCGCTGTTATGTCACCGTGTTATTTATGCATTATGGAATGATCAAAGGGCTGTCTATTAATATATGTAAGTGTGACTTGGTTCCTCTGAAGGATGAGATTATAATAAATGTTTTAATCAGCTGCCCATCTGCGTGCAGATGTGTGTGAGCGCGAGTTTGTTTGGACTTTGTTTGGCAGTGGGAAGGGTGGTCTCTGTCTGTCACACAGCCATTATTCAAAACAAGGTGAGGAATCCAGAGCAGGAGAACAATGCAATGGCCTTGTGCTGAAGATTTCTCTCTCTGGTTCAGTTTGTCCCACACACAAGGTCACTGCTACTCTGTCTCCGTCTCTCTCTAATCGAGCTGGTTCATCGCTCCTGCAGCTGTCTTTGGTAAATATTGCCTTAACATGGTGCTTGGCGTGTACGCTGATATTCCCTCTTACTGCATTCCACTTTCTTCGGGGCTCTGCAGACACACCCACATGCGTGCCTCCTCCACTTCTGTGTTATTAGTGTCTGTATGTGTTTGTGTGCACATGTGTGAGTGGTGGTCATTAGTACCTATCGCGTTGGTCTCCTGTTGCAGCAGCAGCTTCAGGTCGTCCACAGAGGAGATGGGAGAGTCCCTCACCAGGTCGACCAGTGATGGAGGGAGCGGATCGCCCTGTGGAGACACACACAGACAGCTGTGATGTACAAGTTTGGAAATGACTTTTATTGTGAGGTACGCTATGAAACCATTGGGTGTGACTAAATCAGTAGCTGTGTCTCACTTAAAAGGGTGAATTCCCCAAAATCTGCACTTCCTGACCTCATACTATAGTCGTCTTCATCTTTCTTGCCTCTGGATTACTAACAGTTGTCGGCGTGTTATGCTAAGTAGCTTCGCTTAAGGCAATTTACCAGACTTCATACAGCTCCCTGTGAAGCAACAAAAGGCTTTAGCATGTACAAGTGTATTCCCAAAGATCTGCAAACACACTTTGATGTGTAAATTCAGTGGAGTTCCCCTTTAAGGCGATTTCAGTCACTAGGTTTATAGCCTATCAGGGAATATCAGCCCCTTGGAAACCTTTGCACACATCAGATTAATGGCAACTCAACTGTTTCTTCTTTTTCATTCGAAGTCTGAATACTTTGCTCGTCACAGACCACAGAAAAATTAAAGCTACACATGATCTGGTAAAACTGCTGTATCACTAAACTTGTCCCAGTTTGTCTCTGTCACTGAAACTTTGTTGCATTTTGAGGCTAAACTTGAATTCAGATTGTTGTTCTTTACAAAGCGAGCTGTCTGGCTTGGGACGGAAATGCATGGCAGACCCTGAACTGTGACACAGTTATTATTTCGCACGGCGGCAGGGAGGAGTCGCTTTGTAGAGGAAAGAATGTATTTGTTGGGAAATAACACTTGTGTGCACCGCATATATACAAAATAACACACGAGCTTCCTGTGTTGTTGTGTTGATCAAGATTGTCAGTTAATCTTCTTCATCATGGGGATTGCATTTAAAACACAAATGCCCCTTAATAACTAGAAAGAATTATTTATCTTTGCAAGGTTTTCTAAAGTTCATCTAGTTTTAGCCGATGTTAAAAATCAAGAGAATGTGCAAGAGAGCAAACAGAGACAAAGGACAAAGAGAAAAAAAACATACAAAGGAACAGAAAAAAAAGGGCTGCCGTATAATATCTTAGTCCTTGATCTCCAGTCAAAACTTGCTCCAGTTTCACTTCCTCCTTCAAATGAAGTGTTGGTTGTGATTGGTGTTTGTTGCTGCTGTTGTCACTCTCTCCCTGTCTGTTTACCCACAAACACCACTGTTGCTCCCGATGTGACGCAGGAAATTAGCCTCTCTCTCTCCCCTCTCTCTCTCTATCTAATCATTTTTGTTCTTTCACTTCAGTTGCAGTTCATTATCTTAACTCATGCTGCAGCACCAGCACATCAAGAAAAAAGTTGATGCTTTTTCATGGTACAAAGAATTTGGAAGGAAATAAGTTGTGAAATTTAGGAGACATTCATGTTCGAACTTTGAAATGTAAAATATTATTCAACAAAGTAACGTAAGTCATTTAATCATCACTCAAGAAAAGAGGAGGAATGTGATGTTTTAATGAACTTTTAATGAATGGCATTGCAGGAAATTCATTACAGATTCAGCGTGCCGGTTTTTAAGGATAGACTCCAGTGGTTTCTTTATCGAGATCAAAGGCAGATGACTCTGAAGTCTGTGGCACATTTTGCTTTGGTTGGCTGTAAGTCGATACTATCTCAGAGCAGTTGGAGCAACATTTGATACAGTCACATGCCAGAAAGATGCCAAAACAAATTAAGGAGGGTTGCGAAGGAGAGGATAACTCTCAGAGAGAAGGGAGGCAGGGAGAGATGTTAATCTTCTCACTTTGATAATATCGCAAAATTTATGTCAATGGATAGAACATGCTTACAATATCTGCAGTAAATGTTTCAGCCCCAGTGATGACGTAGAAAAAGATCAGACCCCAAAAATGGGGAAACAACAAGTCTGAATCTTGCAGCTAGTCAGATGATTTATACATGCAAACGGAGAATGATTTCCCGACAGTTATATTTTGTGATGTTCTAACACTGCTACTTGTCTTCTAATCTTTGTCCTCTGGTCATGTGAACCTTATTCATGGACACATGAATGTCCCCAAGCTGGAGATGTTCCAACCGATTCCAAGAACATCTTACTGATAAGGTGTTATTTTCTACCTTGGAACATTGCACTCTGTTGGTGGCATGATTTGGTAAATCTTGTTTTAATCTACCTAATTCAACCCTAGAAAAGAAAATCCCAACAAAACTACAGCTACCAACTCAACCTCACTTCTTCTCATGACACGATAAGACAAAATATAGTAAGTGTTTGTCTTACGGTTTCAGGGTAAGTTGTATGAAATCCTGCATTATAGAACTGTTGAAAATTTGTAACAAGAAAATACCAAAGCACAATATTTATAGAGTTCTTATTGCTGTTTCAAATGATTTAACACCCTACAAGAAATTACTTCTGCAAAAAAGAAAATATGGCTGCACTTTTTTGTCATGAAATCAATAAAACAATTGTCCCATGACGATGAACAAATTACAATAATTTGTGATAAAGTGCCTTCATTAGTCAGATTTGTAATTCTGACACATAGTCCCATCTGATATTACCTTCCCTGAAATTTGTTGAATTAAATTCTCAGAATGTGTACTATATCGCAATAAACAGTACATTGTGCCACACAGTCCAATTGCTCTTATATTAGTGTTCAAAGACGTAAACAAGTCAAAACCCTGGTGGTAAAGACTATCAAGCATTTACACGAATGCTTCGAAAGTGGGTAAATGGTGTTTTTTTTTATAGTATATTTTATATTTGTCATTTTTTCATCTTTTCCTAAAGATGAACACAGGCTCCAAGTCCATCCTTAGAATCTCTGGTTGTCTGAGATCTTCCTCATTTCATGATCCTCTACAACTTCATTTCCCCATCTAGCTTCATCCTCCCTCTTCCCCCTCTGTCTGCTTTGTGGGCGGCGATGGCTCAGGACACCTGGATGACTTTCACGAGCCATTGGCTGACCTAGTTAAGCAAACACACACACACAAACACACACACACACACACTCACCCCCTCTTTTCCCGTTGACGTACAGATGCTTAACCACTTAACTGTCCGCCCAATTTGTCCAGAGAGCCTCACACACACTCAGACACTCACACACAGAGAGTGTTTTCACTCAGCGGCAAGCTATCATTACAGCCCCAGTGCTAATCACAAACACACAAACACACACATGAACAAACACACACACAAATTAGAGAGTGGAACACAGACAGGAAATAGTTCCTCAGATGGACAAACAAGAAACCGCTGGTTAAAAAAAGAACCAGAATTGGACAACAAGCTAATAACAGTGGTTTGTGGAGAGGACTTAAGTTCCTCATTTGCTATCTAAGACACACACACACACACACACACACACACACACACATGCACACACACACACACACAAACAGCCCTCTCTTGTTGCTTTTCCTCTTTGTGAGGTCTGTAAATGCCTCTGCTCGGCGTTGTTATGGAAATCTTGGCATTTTTCATATCTTACACTGCGTGAGTGTGTGTAGCTGAGCTTAGGGGTCAAAAAGACTGTCTAGTAGGATGTCATGATCTACAAGCAGGTCATACACACACTCACGAAAAACACACACACACACACACACAGCACGGGGCCTTGGAGGAAGCCTGGAAGGCAACGAGATTGTATGGAATGTTTGAGGAGAAAGGTGAAGTGTAATGGAATGTAATTATGGGGCCGGCTGACTGCTCACACACACATACACACACACACAATCAAACAGACTCACTAAGAAGAAAAAGTAAACACACACAAAAACAGTGAATCTGCGTGTGTGACGAGTGATTCATAATCACACCACAGTGTCACAACACATGCCTTGTTTTATCAAAGGTATGGCAGGATGCCAAATTTGCTGCTGCAAAAACTCAATAGACTCGCAGAGCTCAGTGGGTTCTCTCTCACCCACACACAAGTATACACAACAGGAGAGCAGAGAGACGCCCTCCCACCCCCGGCTGCAGAGATGAGGATTCGGCTGATGGATGGAAAGACGGCAGAGGGGAGGAGTTCAGTTGAAAATAATGAGAAGAAAGACTGAACAAAGTGATTGCAAATGCAGGTCTGATCATTACAGCAAGTGTCAGTTCTAATTTAAGCCTTGATTGTTCTCCCCTGGGAACACAGACAGCTGCGGACGTGCACACGGACATGTAGTTTCTGTTATTATATTACTTTCTAGTCTGCTTGGAGTCCACTTAGAGGACTCAGTTCCAGACATGCAGCAGATTGGCATCAACATATTGCACACATACACACTACCACCCTTGTATTGTAGTCGCCGCATGGACATAAATTGTGGGCTGCACACAGAGACGTCCACAGTGGGTCCACGGACTCTTGGGCTGATGGAGAAAGTACTTCACGTGGACCCTTGTGGAAGCAGAAAGTATAACTCTGAACTGATGGTACCTGTGCACAGGAGCATTTTAGGATGCAAGGATTTGCGCTGCTTCCCAGCATTGGACACTTGATAGTCATGCAACTAGGTAGTGTCGCGATAGATGACTGAAGGGTTCTTTAACAGGAAACCAATACAGGCTACACCCTCCTACAACTGTGAAAACACTGGCTACACCTGATTGGATGAACACTTCACTCATAGGAGGTCTAATCCTGGATTTCAAAAGGTACCAACATCATTTGGAAACTTTCTCTCATATTAGTTCACCATAATTGTGCTTCGAGGTGAGAAATAAGTCACGCAGCTGCTAAATCTGTTTACATTTTAGATCGACAATGGTTAGTTTAAAGGTTTTTCTGAAGTTTTCAGAGGCCGCAAGTGGTGGCTGAATGCCCCTGATTTGCATAAAGAAGCTTAGACCTTAACTTTGTACAAATGAGAAGCGGGCAAGGCGATGCTCCGTATCTCAAAATGCACTGTGCTCACACCTGAATGCATTGCAGGTGCATTTTGGCTATATGAGTGTGCATAATGACGCTAAACATAAAATGAGTAATCAGTTGGCTAACAAGTCATTTAGCAGACTGACTGATCATTTAAGTCAACGGATTATCTTTGGGTTTCAGACTGTTATTTAAACAAAACGAGCAATTTGAGGATATTACCTTGGGTTTTAAGAAACTTGAAACCTTTAACTAAAAGGGCTTATTCATCAATTGTAGAAATAACTGCCCTGCACAGCACAAATAGCTGTGTTAGGACAAGATTGAAGATTTATAAAATAGGTTAGGGTGCTTCTTCATTATACTGAGGACTTGTCATCCTGTGCAAACATTGAAAGTGACTGATATCCCAAAACAGGTAACCAGCATCAGCCGCTTTTAGTGAATAGTAGGCTAGCTAATACCATTAGCTCTATACCTGCAGCAACCTCAAAGTAAAAACCTTCCAGTTCCTGAGAAGGGAAGGAGGCACCACTGGAGGGCTTTTACTGTGAAGCACTGGCAGGCATATATATAAAAGTGTTTTAGCCTGCGGAAGTGTCACACTGTTTAATTAACGTTGGCCTAAATTCAATTTATATATGCAAAGTTTTCCATGCAGAATAGTTATATAGCATTATAGGAAGCAGAAAATAATTTGTATTTATTCCAGTATTGATTTCAACTTTGGATCAGTATTTGCACAATGTCCACCACAGACACAGTAAAATGCATGGACAGTGCATAAATCATCACCATTGCAATGTCTAAAACATTTACACAAATTGCATATTTTCTCTCCTACTACAGCTCTCTAATTTTCAAACCTTTTTTAAATTGTAACCGTGATCCACAAATCCATCATCTCTTTTACCATTTCTTATTATTCCTATTAATAAACTGTCCAGTGGACTCTCTGACCAGAGTTTTTTCTCAGAAACTGCACCACACAAGGCTTACAAGGCTACAAATACTCTTATGTGCCACTGCGCTTTTCTATCTGACACACATGCACGCTCAGAGGCAAAAAAAACCCTACATCACACACACAGAAACACAAGCACATATGTCCACTAACACATACGCAGCTACACCCGGCCGTGCATCCAGATGTGTGCACACACAAATACACACACTGCTACACGGCACACAAAGTCCATGAAATCCCTGGCAGATTAGTTGTTGTTCTTATGTAAAATGGATCAAGCCACCAGGCAGCAGCAAATCATCCCAGCTCACCCGCAGAGACAATAGTCAGACAACAACCTGTTCAAAAGCCACCAATCAGCAGTTGTGATTTGAACAGCAGATGATGAAAGAATTGAGGTCTGACCTGATGTGTGAGTACTTTTGTGTATTTGACTCCAGTTCCATTTAAGTGGATTTATAACAGAACCATAACAACTGTCAGTGTGTGCGCATTCATGCCTGTGCGTGCGTTCTGCAACATATTGTATAAGCAGCGAGGTTTGACTGGATTACACACAACCGCTGATGGAAAATGATTTTTGCCTCATACACTATGATGTTTTCTGGTTGCACTTATTAAATAAACTTCAGTGAACCTGTCGTGTCATGGCTTTGCTGAATAATCTGAGTGTGTGAGATATGGCTGAACTAAGATAGTCAAAGATGACTCCATTTTTGCCATCGGACAGACGAGGATTAAAGTGTCACAGAGGACTCACACATCAACCTGATGCTCCCACACTCAGGTCACATGGCAGGTCAGTGTTCATTTAAAACATAGAAAGACGTCAGATGTCCACAGTGAGGCCATAAGCAGCAGCTAAACTCATCATGTGCTTGACGTTGAGAATGCTAATGGCTCCACTGACCGTCCTACAGACGAAAAGGTCACAAGTTTAACTTCCATGGCAGCCAGTGTCCACCCAGTGAGCAAAGTGCCCATGTACAAGACACTGAGCCTCTTCAGCTGGAGCTTACTGTCACTGAGCATTGCAGAATGTTTGTAGCATCCGCTGTTCAGTGAAATTTCCTGAATCTTAAGGAAGACTCCATTTGTTGGTTCCAGCAGTTTCAGGAAGTCTTTTCAGGAAGAGATGCTTTGAGATTCATACATGACTGGTACAAAAAAAAGTGGAAGAAGAAAGAAAAGTAGAACAAATGTGCCAAAGACAAGACCAATCGAAAAACTCCACTAAGGTTCAATCGGCCCGCACTGCCATTAACCTCAAATGTTCAGATGATAAAGCAGCAAAGTGTGACACTGATGAAACTTCTAAAAATAAGTTGTTTCACTGTGGTGGATAGTTGAGTAGTAGTAATTGTGACACTCCAGAGGCCACAGTTCTCTTTTAGCACTTTACCTAAGCTTAATCACACGGTTGCTGAAACTTAACTAGACTTTAATCATAGAGGTGGCACATCAGACGGTGTTGATGTGGGTGCTAGCAACACCCATGTGAACATTCGGCTAGCAACAGTGTTTTGTGTTATGTCTGATGGGGTTTTTTTGAGAGGTCATCTGACAGCTCATCCGCATGACAGAGAAGTGTTGGAGGTGGGACGTGACCGAATGCGGGGGTGAAAGCAGAACATGCGAGACATTTGAGAGCCACTAAATCTTGTCTGTTAAATTTTCGCGTCAATATGAGGTGCTCAAGTGATAAAGCTCACTGGTGCATATGACCTGCAATCATATATATTACAATATTTATTATGATTTTTGTCAACGTATGACCTTCAGCTGGTGTGGATGTGCTGTCTCTTCTCTTTTGTACGTTTAGGTGTATTTGAAAGCGTCTGTTTAAAGAAACAGGTGAATGATGGAAACATGGGTCTGAATAATGTAACTGCACAAACTTCCCTTTAAGAATCCACCCCAGAGAAAAAAGATTTCAGTAGCGAGGTGACAACAGGACACCGATGTTCTGGTGTAACAATGAAAACAGCAGCTGTGTTCCTGGATGGATTTTGGCTGCAGCTTCATACCATAGTTTAACTCCTGCTGCTGGGCCACCAGCCAAGGCCCTGCCTCACCCTCTCTCCCTCTCTCTGTGACATTATGACTCCTCCTTGCAACACTTCAGGAGAATCACTGTCATGAAACAAGAAAATGAACGGCATTGAGAAACAGATGCCACACATGGCATAGAGGGAAAACTGGATGGACTGGTGTATACACACACACACACACACACATATGCACACATACACACAATTAATGCATTTTCTCTTGTTTTGGCTTTGCACTTGAGCAGTTACATGAAACATCCACCCCACAGTTTGCAGAATCACCCCAGGGGTCGGTGTATGTCAAACACCCCTTTTGAGTGGAGGGAAGTCTCACCAGTCAAGATGCGACATATCTGAGTTACAACATGAACGCACAACCTTTTTTTCCTGTTACAGGCTCTGATCCAGTCTTTACAGAGCTTCCTCTGGTGTTCTCAGGTTAGATCTGAGTCAGGATCCATGCAGAGAGAGAGAGAGAGAGAGAGAGCAGACATCCCCATGGTCCCCATCAAAGACATTTAGATGGTAATGGGCCCAAACTAATGATCTTTTGTGTCTTTCTTTCTCAGTCTGTCTCTCACACAGACTGACATCTTTTCTCCAATTGAACCAGGGATGTAGTGGAGGTACAAAGAACCTTATTTTTTGCCAAACACTGTTGACTGACATAAAAAATTGAGAAAATTAACAAAAGTTATATTAGAATATAAAGAGGTTAATCTGATGTTAAAATTATTTTCAGTGGTGGATTTCCTTATATTGATTAAAACAGTTGTACTAACTCTTCCACCATTAATGCATTTATTATTACATCAGTAGTTTATAGACCGTCATTTATGGTACAACTATGCAATTCTAACCCATGTCTGCTAATTTTCCTTCACCGACTAGAGGTCATATGTGTACCGGCACATCCCCGGGTCTTACCTCAGCGCTGCCGAGCCGCAGACGGGCCGCTAAAAGCGCAGCCAGCAGCAGCACCAGGACCCAGGACCTCATGTTGCCGCCCAGCCTGTGGAGCCGCAAGCGACCGGCTGGGCATTTAGCACCTCGGCGTCCAATCCCCCGGCTGCACCGAGCCTCGTCCCGGTTGTCGTGTGCTGGCCGCTGGTGCAAAGCACGCACTGTTAAATATCCCAAATGTGTCACTGCCTATAAGCGCCGCTTGTCCAAATGTTTGCTCACGGTGACTCACACGCAGGCGAGACGTCTGACTCTGTCCATACCGCTGTTTGAAAACTCACTAAAGGAGACGTCAAGGGTAGCCTACAGTGGGACAAGTGCGTAATGCAAGGTGTTATGGTACACGACAATTGCAGGCACACAGTTCCTCATATATCAGTATGCAATTCAAGAGACACTCCTAATAAGTCCCTCCAAATGCGTAATTAAAAATGTTGGTCAGCGTGTGCCAAAGTGTTTGATGCGTCCACTCTCTCCAGACAAAATTCCAGTCAAAAATGGTCAGATTGTAAACTCCCGTTCCAAAAGCGCAGTTAAATGTAACAACTGTGCAGCTTTCTGGTCATTACTGAAACCCCACATCTCCAAATGTCCGTGCGTAAAAGTTGGTTCACCTTGGAACGGCGCTTCGTGCGTAATTCTCTGGACTCTCCAGTGCAAAAAAAAAGAAGTCAGATTATTCTCATCCCAGCGCGATTCCTGTCACTGCAAAAAGCGTCTAATCGAAGCGTCTTTCTCATTAGTAGCGGCTCCGTTTGTATTTCACTCCTGTCTTAGTGTCTCTGTTCCCCTCCCGGTGGTCTTCCGTTCATCCGTTGGATCAGGTTCTTCTCGCCCCTCGCGCCTCTCCTCTCTGGTTGCGTCTAGAGCGCTGAGCAGCTTTTCCTAATAGAAGCAGGGCCTCCCTCCTCAAGTTTTATTAATCAAGTTACGCAGAGAAAGGCGGGCCTATTCCAGAAACGAGACGGGTTCCTTTCAAAATAAAACTAACTAAATGGCATTAAAATACTGAAACCCCGTGATCTCTGTTTTTAACAGCACCTGCAGAAAAACAAATATGTAGGGAAAAATGATACTGATTGCTAAAATAAAATGTGATTACACCAGACATCATAATTTTAAGTCTTTTACAGAAATTAAACAGTACTGTAAATAAAATACAATCCACATTTTGTCCAGATCTGATTTCTGATTCATATAACATTTATAGATTGTATAAATCCTTATAAGTTGGAGGTAAAGTATATCATGTCTAAGATTTTCTTGAGAGACACATTGGTTCTGTATCAACTGTGATAAACAGATATTGTATGTGAAAATGCACTAATGAAACTGTAATTTATCACAGATTGCTCTAAAACATGTCATGTTGCTTTGTATATTTGCTGTATAACACAGGACAGTGATGGTACTGACAGTGTGACAGTTTACAAAGTAGGCGATTTATCATTTTACTTTGAAAGTTCCGTGATGGAGGTTTATATTCTAATGTAGCTAACTTGATAGTGGTCCTCAAGTTTGCGCCAGGGCCCCTGGTCTTCTCTTCTTGAAGGCAGGTCTTGCCACCTCCTTATTGGGTGTAAGGAAACCTAAGCGCCCATGGGTGCTCTTAAAGGGAAAGTTTAAAGGTCTGATTATCAATGTCAATATGCAGTAATCTCACTTAACAAGTAAAACCAGTTTTCTTTCAAGTGATCATAATATAAACTTCTTTTCGTAATGTTTACAGGAAGTAAACACACGTCATCAGTAGAGAGTAAAATGCATATTTATTTAATTTTGTTAGTCTGTGTATTTACAGACAAGTGTGATGTTCAGTGGGTTATAATATTAAAGACCCCCTGCTGAGAAAATCAAGTTATTTACCTTGTTAACAGATCCATATAGAAGGAAATGAGGGGAATAAGCTGTCATTGCTAAGGCATTTCTACCCTGAAACTGCATTTCACCAATGGCAATCTCAAAACCACAGATTCAGACTTCCAAGTCTTCATACGTAACAAACTTAAGGAACCAATCCTGTCTGTATCATTGCTCTTCTTAAGAATCAGTTTCCAGCTCAAACATTCTAGAGGAAGCAATGGTGTAGAGTTATATCTAAAATATAAGACATTTTAAGGCAGGAAGGGATCATTTTGATGGGAAAAAAAGCTACTAAATATCTACCTTTAATATATGGGTATGAGTTTTTAGGGGTTAAATCAACGAACAAAAAATGAGTTTAGGAGGAATACTAAGAATTTTCTAGGCATAATGGATTTTAGTTGTGAAAACACATTTGCATGTTTTTGTCCCTCCAATGTAAAATGCAGAAAAGTGTATTACATCATCAGCAGATTCAGCTTGTTTTGTAAAGTTAAGAGTCAGAGCTGAAGCAAATGGTTTAAACTCCAAGCATTTTTCGTAATCTGCTTGGATTATTGTTTGGATTGAAGGCGGGGGCTGGCAAACAGAGCAAAACAAAGCGAACCAGAAAGTTTGGACAATCCCACGACTGCATGTCCAAATCATTTTACTACACTTACTGACCATCCTGCTGCTTCAGCTGGTCAGACAAGGTGAACTCTGCCTGTTACCAAAAAAATATAATTGTATTTAAAAACACACATGGGTGCCACAGAAAGATCAGATAAGATTATATTTATTTTGGGTTTTCGACATGACCTCAACAAAGCTCAAATGCAGATGTTGTGCTTTGCGATTTTTAGATAAAATATGCAACTAGGGATGCTTTGTGCCACACTAACCACTGCTGATAAAGTGTTTCCAACGTGATAACCAGCTAACACACACATTACTACAAGATAATTATTATCACATTTTATTATTGCGAAGGGAGCTAATGTTGGAAGCAAATAATAGTCATAACCACATAGACTGTTAACACTTGAAATATCTAAAAATACTGACGGTATTATCTAAACTATACTTGTCTGTAACTTCTGAAACATGCAATATTATTGGCCTCCCTCAAGTGACAAACTACGCATATTAATCTGGGGAACAGACACGAGACACATTTGCTATCTCTTTAGTTTTTGTCTCTGTTTATCTCCTTGGCTGGCCTGTAAAGCCCCGTCCTGCTCCGTGGACAAGTGTCATTAATATGTTTTGTTTTGAACTGAGAAGATCTCTGACTAGAAGACAAATATGCTCTCATTTCCAGAGTAGACAGCAAGTGTTTTCCAGGAAGCTCGGTGTTTCGTTGAGGGGTCACGGCTGGATGGGTCGCTGTGGAAGCCGGGGGTCACGGCAGATTCTTCCTCCCTGCAGAGGGAAGACAGAGGAAGCAGGCTGTCCTGTATAGCTATTCCTGGACTACATGCACACACACACACACACACACACACACACACACACACACACACACACACACACACACACACACACACACACACACACACACACACACACACACACACACACACACACACACGAATAGACGTCGACGTTTC
>OMNN01013566.1:2925-21028 GCA_900302755.1 Chromis chromis
CAGTCGTTGAAGTCCACGCACGACCTGCCGTCCGCGGCGAGCCGGAAGCCGTGGTCACACGTGCACGCGTACGAGTTTCCCTCCTGGTAGCAGGCATGCTGGCAGCGCAGGGCCGTGCACGGGTCGTCTGCAATCTGCACCTCACAGGTCACTTTGTTTGCGGGGTTGACGGTTTGTCCCGCCGGGCAGTAGCAGGACGGGACGTCGTTGGGGTCATCTGCGCATTTATACTCACAGCCTCCTTCCATTATCTCGCAGCTCCACGGCGCCTCAAGCCACTGCTGCGAGAAACACACGTATTTAGTCTCAGATGGCATCCGGACCGCGGTGCTTCCAGGCGGTACCACTAGCAGATCTTCGCCCCCGAACTCCATCGGAGTCATGTAGGTTACAGACTCTCCCAGTGCGGCTGGCAGACTTGCGCACGGCTCACTGACGCTATGTTCGCAGAGAAACCCGGTCGCGTGTTCCCCGCATGGATCCTGGATCCATTTAAAGTCGTTCTCCTCTGAAACTGACACGCAGCGATGAGCGGAGCAGCTGCTGTCAAAAGCTGGCAGCCAGTTGGAGAAGTCACTTTCGGTGTCTTCGGTCACCCACTGGAAGCCTTTCAGTGCCGCGGCATCGTCTGGGCAGCCGCTCGGTAGATGTAAACCGATCCAGAACTTCCCAGTAAAGTTTCCCAACAAGATGAACAGAACATCATGTGACACCGAGGAGCGAACTGTCATTAAATGACCGCCTTGGTTTTCACATTGCTTTTGCGCAGCTCGGAAGCTGCTTGGATCCCGGAACACCGTGAAACACTGGTTCGCGATGCAGTACCCGCTATCCGGCTTCATCCCGCCGGCTCCCCCCATCAGGAAAACCAAAACTCCGACCAACAACCCTGTAACATTATTCATGTTTGCGCCGCGGTTGTGTCCCGTTTAAGTTCTTGCGCGTGCCAGCAGTCTATACCCTTGTTTGTTTGAGAAGCTGTTTTGCTCGCATATATAACCCCCCGACTCCATATTAGTGTCCCGACGGAGGAAGGAAGTCGCTCTTCAACTGCCAGCTGCGCCGCTCGCTGTCCCTCCACTCCGCACTCTTCTGCACGGCGGACCACATCCCCAATTACGCACGGCTATTACGCGCCTACGCACCGAAGCTGCGTGCACGCAAGAGGGCTTTCACCCAGCGCCCCCCTTTTTTGTAGTAGCCCCTCCCAACTCCAGTCTGGACAACGAAGCTGTGACATGAAGCCCTTTAGTCTTGTGTTCACACTTAGAGCACAGTGTTCCTTCATGGGAGTTTAACATTTTCACTTGTTTTCTGAATATAAACCCACAAAATAATGCAGAATGGGAAAGAAGTTGAAAACATATGTTGGGTTTCATGTGAGACAGAACTGAAATGAAGAATTACAGACCGGTTTGCTTGTTTTTCCACGATTTCTGAAGATAAATATCGAGCCAGTACTGTACAACATATGATGCAGTATAAGGAAAAAGAAGGAAACTGATGAATTGCTACAAAACTGCCATAGTCTCAAATCTTAGTTGGGAAAACAGTCAGCTAAATGCCTCAGAAGTAACATAAATGTAAGTTTAAAGAAGCTTCTCGGGGTACCACATCAACTCTGCAGGTTCAGTGCAAAGTTAACAGGAGAAAAGGGACAAAACAGGTAATAAAAAGTCATGTAAACACAGTTTTTCAGCAAATTCTTTCACTGAATTCTGCACAGAAATAGTCTTTGCAACGTCTCTCCATTTGTCACAAAAGTGCAGGACAAAATCACAACATAAATCATTTAATAATGACCCCAAAATCAAAAACTGTGACAGGTGAAAGCTTATGTGAGCAGCTGAACATATCAGAACGGGGTGCAAATCTGTCTCTACAGCGGGTTCTGTTATATATATATGTATAAGTGGACTGTAGCAGCACAGTTTTACATTCATGATCAGTCAAGAACAATCAGTTATACAGTAATAATAACATTTAACTCAGTGTAAATGTCAGTGGGGACAGTGTGCAGCCTGGAGAACACGTCAGCAGTAACAGTGAACATGGTAACATGAAAATTCTAACATTTTGAAGCATGTAAAACAAACTAAACTGGACTTCTATCGACATTTAAATGAACACTGTTGGATTTACAATCAGCCACAGTCATTCGGCTGTTAGTTTGTCATACATAATGTGTTTTTTGGCACAAATGACACCACAAAGAGTCACAGTTTAATGTCCAGTGAGACGACTCGAACAGAGGATTTAGGGATTTACCCCCAAACTAGCATTTATTTACCTTACTTAGATTTTTTTTTTTTTTAAGGAGCAGCTTGTATTAAAGTCAGGTTTTTGTTTTGGAGTGTCAGGATGCGCCTAAGTCCGAAGGATACAAGCTTCAAAATAAAATAAAAAACAGTGTCTCAAATGACAACAATCCAAAACACTGCAATGTTTCATGAGACACCAGTAAATAATAAACGTTTGACTCAACAGAACGTTTTTTTTTTTTTGCTCCTTTTCTTCACACTAAAAGTTTAAAGTGTGACAAAGGATAGAAACTGTAACACAAACAGTATTCATGACAACCAACATACAATTGTGTCGCTGATCTGACAACAACAAGAAATATAGTTGATGTTTTGTGGGCAAATTCACTGTAATAAGAGAAACTAACCATATTAACTTTCTAGTACCTTTACTACTGGACTTTTTTCTGTTAATAAGCATCTTATCTTTTAAATATTACTTAAAAATTGGCCTAACTGAGGAGATTTTTTTTATATTTCCACAACAGAAAGGTTAATAATAATCCTATGTAAAAGTGTATTAAAGGAAGCATTACGTTTTCCTTCAAAGTCCCATATTTCCATTAATGTGCAGTGATGTATACTGTGGCTTTACAGCAGCTATGCGACTTATTGCAGCTTTAAGGAGTCCCACGCTGTGTGTTTGGCGCCTCTTTGGAGAGAAAACAGTGTTTGTGACTGGAGTGGAAGGCACTGTGCATCCACAGTGGCGCGATTAAAGCCTCTGTGAGTCATTTTTGAGCTGTTTGTCGAAGGATAACCTCTTGTATGTCTCTGTGGTCACCTGCTGCAGGTAAAAAATGTCTATGTCTGGGTGTTTGAGGGAGGAAAGCTCACATTTTCCACAACGTCTGACTGCCTGTCGGATCAGGAAGCACAGCAGCCCCAAACACAGCAGAAGGAACAGGGTGATGCCCAGGATGCTGCCTGTCTTGATGTAGGAGGGCAGAGCATCAGCATCTGGGTAGGGGCTGGCTGAGCTGCTGGCTGGTCTGCTGGCTGGTCTGCTGGCTGGTGTGGAGAAAGAACTCAGTGGAGCCTGATCCGTCCTTATAATCTGGCTCAACTATGGGCACACACTTGTGCTCATCCTTGAGCTTGAAGCCTTCATTGCACGAACAACTGTAATTACCCAACAGATTTTCACACTTGTGGTCGCACATTTTCTGTTGTTCACATTTGTCTATGTAATAGCACATGGGTGGGTTTTCACTGCGGTCTACTATGTAGCCCTCAGGGCAGAAGCACTGCTGCATGTTCTTCTTCTCCAGCTCAGGGTTCTTCTCACATCTGGCCAGACATTCTCCCTCAGTGCAGTGCTGCTCACACTTGGTGGGGTCGCTGGCTGACACCCTGTAGCCCTTCCCACAGACACACTGGTAAACTCCGCTGATCTTCGTACAGTTCATCTGCTCACAGAAGCTGCAGATTGTCACATTCACACACTCCCCATCCTCCCTGACGAAGTCCTCCTTGCAGACGCACTCGAACCCTTCCGGGCTGTTATGGCACTCCTCACCCTCAGCCGTGCACGGATTCTTCTCCCCACACTCCTCCACGCAGCTCTTCCCGTCCTGCGCCAGCCTGAAGCCTGCATTGCACTCACATGCGTGGCTGCCACCCACCTGTCGGCACCCTTGCGCACAGTCTGCGCACGGATGCCTGATGCAGTTGATCTGGTTGGGATGGAGGATGCGCCCTTCTGGACAGGTGCAATTGTTTGTTTCACGGTTGCAGTCAAACTCACAGCCGCCTTTCAGCACCTCACACCCCCACGGAGCTTGCAGCCACTCCGAGAAACACAGATGTTTGGAGGCCGGAGGTTCACCGCTGACTTCTCTCTCTACAGCCGTGGTTCCCATGGGAAACACTTCCGAATCGGTCACAACAAAGCCACCAGACGTGGTGTAGGTGATCTCTGCGCCTCCGGGTGTCTGTAAGCGACTGCAAACGTGTTCAAACTCGCACAGAAACCCGCTCAATTTGTCTCGGCACGGCTTCCACAACATGGTGACGTTCTGTCCCGGCGTCACGAAGACGGCGGGGCAGGTTTGGATATCTTCCGCAGCTTCCTCGCTTTTCCTGTCGGGTCTTTGCAGCCAATATCCACCGCTAAACTCGCCGGGGAGACTCTCAAATCTCTCCAGAATGCGTTCTTCAGAGCTGAACCTCGGTAACTCTCCACTCGTGTTTTTACATTCTTTCACTGCGCCGTCAAAGTTCACGACAGTTTGGAAAGCGCAAAGATCTCCTGCGCAGCGTCCGAGCCGAGAGAAGTGCGCTTCCTGCAGCCCGCAGAGGAAAAGGAGACCAAAGAGCAGCGTTGGAGCTGTTGGAATCATGGTGTCGATGTTGGACAGGCTTCGGATCGTGACCTCTGATGGCGAAAACCTCCGTGTTTAACGATCAGAAGCCGAGAGAGCGACTGAAAGCTGGACATGCTCCTCATTTATAAAAGCCGCAAACTGGACAAGTGTAGGAAGGAATTTCCGTCCTGGCCAGCGGTATGATTGCTCAACCCCCACGCCGTCCAAACGCCTTATCACAAAGAAACGAGCCCATCAAAACACGCACCACCAATGGGCGCACATGACGCACCAACTTCTAATAAGAGGAGGATAAACCAAATCCCATGATCCTCTGCCAGGAGTGAGAGACTCTTCCCTGTCCCGATTCACATGATGAACTCAAAAGTTTCAATCTCCAGGGAAGAGAAAAATAGGGTTAAATATTTAGTATCTTTTAAAATATTATTCCCAAATCCCAATTATGGGATGCTCCATAATGTCACCATTTGGCATTTTTCTAATGTAAAAACTTAATAAACTTCCAAACAGACCTGTAGGTGAGACAGTCACTCTTCATCTCATGTATTTTTTTTAGCTGATTGTGTGATAACTGCAGGAGAAAAGGGAAATGGAAACAATTAAGATAAGTTGATATACTGAGAGCAGTCAGTTATTAAAGTCAACATCTCATTAAAGTATGAAAGGGAAATATAAAGGATGAGATCTGGCACAAAATAACAAAACAGGAATGCACTGCAAATAGTTTTGAGGAAGTTTGAGCAGCTTTATGTTTCCACTTTCCACCAAACGTAAAAGTTTTGATCCACTTACACGTGAAACTTACGCACTTGTAAAATATAACATACATACACTGTTAAAAATGAACGTTTCTAACACCTTTAAGCTGTTTGCGACACAGTTTCTAACCATTAAAAAAACTATATATATTATCTATTAAAATCAGAAGAAAAAAGTATTAATCTACATGTTGACTGTAAAAATAAACAAACAAAAACATACCAAAACTGTAAATATGAATCAAAATACACACAAAAAAATACATAAATAAAAATGCATATATATAAAATAGTATATTAAGGATTTTAAAATGGTAAATAATTTCTTTAACTGTTATTTCACTGATTTCCCCTGTTTTGTTTAATTATAGATAATATTTAGTAAAGTCACAGAATAACATTTTTAATTTACACGTTAACAAAACAGGCAAAACCTGTAAATAAAGTAAACATCATGTATTCTTATAGTCATTTATTTCTTTACATTTGACATTAAAATTAAAATTTTTTAAAAATTATTTAAGTCAACAAAATATATAATTATTTTACAAATACTTGCCATTATTTGAAAGAAAAACTGTGTCTATTAAGGATTAAACATTTTTATTATTTTTTTTAAAACAAATTTTCCCTTTTTAAGTAAATTACAAATAATTTCTAGTAAAATCAGAAAAAAAGGAATTTACATTTTTTTTCCACTGTATTTAAATCAATATACATAATATCGGACAGATATCTGATTTTTTTTTTTTTTTAAGAAAAAATATGTATAATAGGGATTTTAAAACCAACAAACTGGTTATTTTACAGATTTACAAATTTTCACTGTTTTGTTAAATTACTCACATTATCTAGTAAAATCACAGAAAGACTATTATTTACATGTTGACTATAAAAGAAAGACAAATGAAAATAATTTCTAAGACCGTGTTTAACTGTGATTTCTTTTTTATTAATTAGCTGTTATTTTACAGATTTTCTCAGTTTTCACAGACAGTATCTCATAAAGTCACAGTAAAAGTAATTTTCAGTTAATTAACAAACAAAAAAACCCCAACAAAAAATAGTAAATAGTTTTTTTCTTTTCCCCCATTTTACTGCATCATACTACTATATTTTCATTATTTTTTATAGTTTTGGAGCATTATAATTTTAGTGTTTTTAAAAGTGTTTTTTTTTTTTTACAGTGCAGCACATTAACCATGTCAACGTTTTAAGGTTACAATGTCAGTGTTGTATTTTTTTGCTCATTCTGCTCGCCCCTGAAAAATCATTAACGCAGCTTTAAATCAAGTTCCAAACCTTCAGTTGAGTTTTTTTTCACCTTGTGTTAAAGTAGAATCTAAAATATACCTAATAATAGAAACATGATCAAGCCTAACAAAAGAACTTCTTCCAGGATAGACTGTGACTCACGAACCTGGAAGGTAAACGTAGAGGAACTGCACGGTCGAGAACTCGATTGTCTGATTTATGGTTAATCTAAATCAGTCATCATCATTAAATTAATAAATACAGTTATTTAGAGTCGCAGGGGTTTCCTCAGACGGGGGGGTTTGAAGGAGGAAGTAGGAAGACAAGGGCTGAACAGACTTCCCACGTAGCAACAGGATGCAGAAACAAAACGTGATCACCTAATATAAACTCTTCATGTACATTCTTGTTTCCAGGTGGAGTTATGATCAAATTTAAAAGAATGTGATCGAATCCCTCCCAGAGTGACACATAGTGACTCAGTGGATCCAATTAGTAGTGAAATAGTGCAGTCGAATGTAGAATCACGAGGACTTTATTTTGTAAATGAGTTTCCTCTGGGACTGAATTTGTGTTTGGAAACCTCGAAAACTGTCTTATCAGTCTTATTCCAGGCGTTTGTGGCACAGTGAGAAAGTACGTCGAACCCACAGAGGTGAAAAACTGCTGTTCCAGTGGCTCCTTATTTCCCCTCACCAAGCGGGTGTGGTGGGATGGAATGGGGTGGAGGGGATGTGACAGAGGCGTGCAGGGAAAGGAATCCTTTGTTCATGCTGTAAAAACAAAATTATCGGCCGCGTGTTTGTATTTGAGTCGTGAGCGTCTGATTTTAAGATTCTAACCTTTGCTCAGGACGCCCAGCGGCGGGCTGTGTTTAATCCAACACAGTGACAAACACTTCTGTGTAATTTCACACAAAGTCGGCTTGGGGACAATAAGGAAAGTCGGTAAATGTTTCCTCTGATATTTTTTGCCCAGGAGAGCCGCCAAGATGTGCCTCCAAGTTGTTTGGTTTCTCCCAAATCAAAGCCTGATCTTTCCAGTCCTGACTTTTATTTTGTTTTTACAGTCAAACCATGTGATGGATTCACTTTGACTGGATCTGATGTAGGCGCCACAAACAACATCCTCGCTACAGGCGAGTCAATATTTGGGATTTTGTTCAAGTGGTGGTCATATTTACCCAAAGTTAATTTTATGCCACTTGTACTTGTACTTGAGTACTTCCATTTGATGCTACTTTACACAATACTTCAACTCCACTACATTTTGGAAGCCAGTATTTTACCCAACACCATAGAAAGTATTTAAAATAGGCTCCATCTTTACCAGCAGCAACATTAAAGTGATTCACATCAATGCGTTTAGGGCTGTATTAGCGCTTTTTTTTTTTTCAAAATTAACTGCTTTGTCAATAAACTGTCGCAAAATACTTAAAGCTAAAGATGATTACTTTACTTAACCACCTGAACTCCAAGCAGTTTGTGTTTTTTGCTCTTATCATTTATTCTCACTGTCAGAGTGGCTCGCCCATTACGCAATATTGGTAAATACTAAGGGCACTGTGGCCTCCAGGGGGCTCCACAAAACCGTGAAAAAATTAATCTTCAATATTAATATATTGTGGTGAGCGGCGTGGAAGAATGACGATCGAACTTTTGTCTTTTGTGCCCCCAGATGGGTGCTTTTATTTTGACAAAGAAACACACACAACAATAGAACAATGGCAGGTAGCCATCAACCCCGCTACCCTTCTCACTCATGGTAGCAAAAACATTTCCGAAATCCCGAACTCCCATGGTGCATTGCAGCACAACAGTCCAGCACTTGCAACCGGCTCTGCGATCACTACAATATTAAAACTAATTATTACTATTAACTCTTAAAATGGAAAAGCTCACATTGATTCAAATGTAAAGCAATGCCCAATTAATATTACTACAAAAAAATGCTATTCGATTTCTTTTGTAAGCATATGTAAATCGCCGATGGAGGGGGGCGCCATATAAAATGTCGCCTAGGGCGCCACATTCGGTAGGGCTGGCGCTGCTCACTGTGGGCACATTTTTTTAAGTGCAATATAAAGTCCTGCACCTCTATGGAAACGGAACAACTCTGACTAGAAGTAGAGACAACTCTTTGATTATTTTTCTTATAAAAACTTTAAAAAAAAACTTGGAATCAAAATATCAAAAACTGTTTTCCAAGTGTCTACAGAACATTGGGGGGAAATGGGTCTCCACATAGATCCCCCATAGATATTTACTTATTTACATTTTTACAACCTCTACAAACTGAATTGTTTTATTCTTCTTTGCACAATAACTCTAGAAGGATGTTTCACCATGTTGAATGTATCTTCTAATAACTTGCACCTCTGTTTATTGTTTCTGAGCCTTGCTACATCAGTTTGATCGATCGTCTATGTTTTATTTCCCTCTCAGTTTCTTTAATTTGTTTCCATACTTGTCTTTTACCTGCTCCGTGTATACACAGCCTGCAGTTCAACCTAAATCAAGAACTCAGATTTTAATTTTTTAATTTTATTATTTTTTACAGGATCCGGTTTATATTTGGTGAAATACATGCAAAAATTAAGTGATTTTGATGAAATACTACAATTGAATGCTTAGATTTGGTTAATTTTCCTCATGTAACCTTATGTCACACATGGCTCATTTAAAGACCATTGGAAAGCTAAAAATCCAATTTTTTTTCTGTTTTTACAGTTTTTGGCTCTGATGCGTGTTGTAATTTTGAAGATTTTTTTAAAGGACGACATGCCTTTCAAACCTACAGGTGGGTTTTGATGTTCGGAGGGTTAAATTACATATTAAATCATCACATTTGAGAAGCACGTTTTTGGAATTTTTGCTGGAAAAATGGTTATTTAATAATCAAAATAGCTGCAGATTAATTTCCTGTCAATTGACTAAGGGAATTTTATTATTTTATTATTTTATTTTTAAAAGCAGAACCCGTAACAGGGCATTTCCACACGGTGTTATTGCTACTTTTACTTTAATAAAAGACCTGAGTAATCGCTCTTCCACCACTGCCTTGCCTGTTAAACGTTCGGCCTTGATCCACCCCTGAAGGCCTTGTCAATTTCCTGCTGCGAGCGAAGCATTTTATACTGTCAGCTAAACGTTCAGGTCAACTTCTTCATCCTGCTGGTGGGAGTTCAGGAAAAGACGGCACAGACAAAAGGTGATAAAACTACCGATTATATAGGAAAGTAATATAAAAATCATATTCATCTGGCTGGATCCTCGTGTTTTTACACAGAAGGAGACATGCGACTGCACGTTAACCCGACAAAATACCACATAATTGCTTTAAACTTTGTGTTTTACTTTTGCATCTTCTCTGCAACTGACTCACGATAACATAATTACTGTTTAACCAGCAGTTTGTGTACAAAACGTCTGTGCTCTTATTGGAAATACTGACTTGCATAAACAGTAGTCAGACACAGATTTGCTCCGTCAACCCTTTAGTTGGCAGAACAAGTGGAAATCTATAAATGTTTTGCAGTATCGAGAATCCAACTAAATATTTTGCTAGATATGCAAAAAGGTTTTCCCCACTTTTTCAGTGTTGATGATGGGGTTAAAAGAACATCATGACTTGGAGCTGAGCTGTGCTGCACTGAGGCAATAGTTCTGCTCAGTTTGGATGTTCTCGTTTCAGTAACTACAGAAATCATAGGGAGTGGTACAAAAACTGTGGATGACTTCACCGATATCTCATGTTTTCTGCATTAAAGCTGAGATGAGTTCATATGTCCTTTGGCCACACTTGGCTGAAGTTATAGAGCTCTGGAGGTTAGTCTCACTTTCTGCACAGACAATATTAACTGACAGTTTAAAGAGCATTTAAAACAGCAACATCTGACCATTACAATGGATTAGTAGATTTAAGGTCATTTTTCTTATTTAACTTTGACCTGCAAAATTATAGCAATAGAGACACTCCAGACAGTTTTTTTTGTTTTGTTTTGTTTTTTTGCAGTTTCACATAAATCTCAGCTTTAGTTGGAATAAGTTTACACCAATATAGAAACATTGTGTGGGAGATGAAGGCCACATTTTTGCAGTTGCCAGGTGATTGAGCAGCTAATAATAGGAGTTTAATGGAAACAATACAACAGTCTGCAAACAACAGCTTGACGTAGCGAGAAACATTTCCACAAAGTCTATGATAAAAAGTTGAAGGGGTGGTGAAGGCACAAATCTTACCGACATTTTTAAAGCAATACAATACAAACCTATTTGTGGTACGTCTCAAACAAACACAATCCAGGAGAAAATACCCTGAAATCCATTAAAATGCAATCAGGATTTCAGTTTAGTTATTTAGGAATGTAATTTTTGGGCTCCAATTTGAATACATATTATTGCATGCAAGACATAAAAATGATGGGGAAGCAGTGATACAAACAGCTGAAGATGACTTAGATTTAGATTTAAAGTATAAAAGAATATTAATAATAAACTTAAAGTAGATAGAATGGATAACAGACGATGACAAAATCAATGAGATGAAATAGAACATTTAAAAAAAATAATATCATAAAATAAATGACTAAAGGGCCATAAACTAATCTCATTAAAAGTCAGACAGACAAAGTAGATTTCACATTTGCATGTAAAGGTCTTCAAGCAGATTCCTCCAAATGTAAAATCTGACTCAACAAAGGTTTTGTCCCTCCACTTTAAACAACTAAAACACCTGAGAGGCCGTCCTGGTTCATAACTCTCCGTGAGCTCAACCTCCTCCTCTACAACACCGAACCCTGATCTTTCTAACATGGTGTTTTCTTAACCTTCAACCTGAAGTAAAGCTTCACCGTCTCCACTGACATCTCAGAGGAAAAGGGTGTTTTTTCTCTCCACGAACTGGATGAATTCAGCCGTGACCTCAACACACACATAAACATATCTGCACGAACAGATGAAAGAGTCACAGACACACCTACAGAATCCTGCATCACACTAATACACACTGTATACATACATTGCGTGTTTATCCAGATACACTCATGCGTTTATTCTGTGCCACCCAGACCCAGAGGAATTGACTCAGCTCCGTTTCTCTGGGTGGTCCCCATGGACTGTAGTGCACATGACCACCGGATGACCAGCAGATGACCTTTAAAATTCCCTCCAGGCAGCGTCTGGTCTTGAAATGCCCCCACACAAATAGTGAAAGGATGTTCTGAGACTTTAAAGTAAAATCCTGTCAATTTCCTCAAAGAATGACAGCAAAAAAAAATCATAGAAATTACACTTTCTATCACAGTAACAGCATCAGGTCTTGACATAAACGGTACAGCTGCTGTTTGGAATTTATTGTTAAAATGTTACAGCAACATGTTGCACTCAGCAATTCCTTACAAATTTACATATGTATATATATAACAAAATATAATAACTAATATACCTGTACATATCCATATGCAAATGCATCACTCCTTGTACATTGTCTTTATTAAATCTTTATTTTTAGCCTTATTGCACTTTTCTAATTCTTGTCCTGCTTTTTCGATGCATCATCTTTATCAATTCAATTCAATTTTATTTATTTTTATTTAACATATGTTGTCACATAGCGCTTATCATCGTAAGGAAGAACAGAAAACAGAAAACAGAAAACCCAACAATCCATAAATTGCTTTTGGATTCCTTATGAGCACGCAGTCCGCAACGGTGGGAAGGAACCAAAAAAACCCTAGGATAGGGAGGGCTGCTGTAACATGTAAATTCCCCATTGAGGGATCCAAAAAGTTTATCTTATCTCATATGTTTTTTAGATAAACTTTAGATGACTTTTGACATGGCATGACATGCCACTAAGAACATTTAAATAACATAACTTTTTACATCACCAAAACTGATGTTTCAAGTTGCTGTATGCATATTTTTGACCCAGCAGATCTTGTCATATTTACAGAACACTTATAATAAATCTATAAGACAACCAAAATGCATGATTTATTCAGTACAAAACCTCACGAATTATAGGAGTCATTGGAAATTCAAGACTGCCATGATATACATGGTCTTTACTGTACTTCGTCATAATATTGCACCTTAAGCTTTGACCCTTGCAGTTCGTAGAGTAAAATGAGCTGTTTATCTGTCTGTACGATTTCGGCGGAAAGAAAAGTATGCTGGCTTGCAAACTGCAAAATCCAACCAGATACTACATTTGTGTACTGTGTATTGGGACATATCAAATCTTTTTCTGCTGTACTATGTGGTATGGTAGTATGGATGTTGGAATGCACCCTATGCTAACTAGCTAAACATGCTAACTACCTGTATACCAACAGCCTTTCTACAGAATCACAAACTCCACCTTTAATTTGCTGCGGAGAACGTGTACAATTACTCAGTGTGGCCAAACCTGCAAAAAATTAAACATGTTATAATGAAATGGAAATCTCTTTTAACATCACCGTTGACCTCACAGGAAATCATTTCATTAGAATTGAGGGAAACTCATCTCTGCCATCTGTGTGCCATGTCACAATCCGTGGTTTGTGATTAGTACTATTGTGACATAAGAGACTTTTGCCACCTCATATACGCTACTATAGAAAAAGAAAGACTCATACTGATATTTCAAAAATGTGAAATATCATTAAAGCACACCTACGTAGAAATACAAGAGGGTTGCTTTAAGAGAAAATGCCCCAGTGACCCTTCAAATCACAAAATGTTCTTGAGGTAACTGTTGTAATCTTCAAACAAACAATGCAGCGGAGCAACGCAATGTTAACAAAGTCATATGTCAAAAGTACTTTGGCCACCCAACAAACCAGTCTGTCTCTGCTGGTCGTGGTTTTGAAATTCCGGCAGGGATGTGTCTTGCTTTCCTTCGCTGACCCTCACTGCCCTGTGAGGAACTTGCTGTGAGGATATTATGTTTCACCATGTGAGACTCGCAGATAAATATTCACAGCATAAATCATGTCCTGTGTGGAGGTACAGAGGAGGGGAAAAGGTAGATCCACCACCTCAATGGCAGGAAATGCCCCCTCGGGATCACACAAGCCTTCAGGTTAAACAAGCAAAATATATTCCAGCTTCGGCATCTTTAACGTCTTTGTTTTCATTCCTGATTGGCCTCTGTTGTATGAAACACAATGAAGCACGAGGCGAAGGAGGAACAAGATTGTAAACTCGCGCCATTTAATGTTTGGCAGCACAATTCAAATTCAAATAATTAAAACGGCAGAACAAAACAGATCGAGCTATGAGGATAACAATCTTGGTTCGTGTAAGACTGACAGTGATGGATTTTCTTTTGAAGTGAAGCTCTACGAGAGGTTATGAAAGTTATTTTGAACTGAAACAGGAAATTGTTGCATGGAAATATCTGGCTTGGGATTTCCTGTACAGATCAAGCTGAAGGTTTTTGTAATTCACTTTAATGGTTTGTAATAAATGACATGTTAGGAAGCCAAAAGTGAGTTTGTTTGAGTGAAAACAGAAACAACACTGCAACAGACACTGTCTAGTAAATATCCCCATATTTAAAGCTGAAGTTTGGGGTTTTACATGTAAATAAATGTCAGTTACAGTCAAACTGATTAAGCATATCAGTGCCAGACAGATCTCTGTATTATAATGTCTGGTTTGCAAGAGCTGATGAGGGAAAAACAAGGATGGACAAGGCTACAGCAGATAGAAGTTTGTTTGAGTTTATCGCGGAAAAATTGGAAAGCATTCGAGAAAAGTTCCCAATGCTCCAGATACTAAAGAAACTCAGCGTTCAGAGGAAGGACTACAGTCTGAAAAAGAAAGCACTTGACAGCGCATCAACAGTGTTTTCGTAGTTACTCTTAGGCCAGAAGGGGGAGACAAAACGTCCACACTGCACCTTGGCTCCATCTTCTGGTGTTGCCATTTGGATCAACTATAAACACTTTAGATTTCTAACGGGGTTTTACGACGTAAACTAGCTCTGAAACAGTATAACCCATCCAGTTTGCGCGAATGTTCCACGTATAAAACACAAAAGACTGGTTGGCAAATCAATTAAAATGACCTAGTTTTAGATTTTCCTGGTAACTGGCCTCTAATAGCTGTGCAACTACACTAGCGATGTGATTTAGTCAGTGGCGACCACTGACACATCCTGATGCCTGGTTTGTTTCATCAATATTTGTATTATCTTAAACCAATTTGTTACAGTTGCCTAAACTTAAAGCTGCATCTTTGATTAGCATCTTAACCATTCTTGGCAGCCTAAGACGCTATAAACAAAACACTGACATACTAATAATAAAGTTTGCGTAGCAAATTGGTATTCTGATGCTTGGCCCTGGGTCTGGTTATGTTGCACTCTGCAGATATTTTTTATATATGTTTTTTTATTTTACTGGAAATAGCTGCTTACTTGACAATGAACTTAAATAAACGCCTTCGAGGACTTAAAAAAATAAGTCAAATTGTTTTTTTTACTGAAGCTTCAGGGAATGACACCAATAATTTGTTGAAATAGACAAAAAAATGCAGTTAGGTGACAGTTCTCACTACAAATGGCATTCTTTATGTTACACACAGTAATTTGATCCATTGTCAATACAAAAATATCGATGAGTGCAGCTTTAACTTTTCTACATTCACAACATTTTTTTAAATATTTTTTTTTACTAAAAAACACTAAAATCTTGGGGGCATTTTGTTTTCTGGACTCTCATGGTGAAAACTTTGAGCTGCGAATAGTCATTAAATGACTAAACGGCATTTTGATGACAGAAAACATAAAAAACTACCTTTAAGAAACTCTTTAACTCGCATTAAAAAACTAAGGAAATATTACTGCTGTTGACATTCCTGTAGCTTTGGCTTCTTACAATTGTTTTCCACTACTTTGTGCTCCTGGGGCTGCTGCTTTTAGAGTTAACAATACATGTTTTATGATTTAAGCTGGCCCTGTATATTTGTTGGCTAATAGATGACACATAGACGGACTGTGGTGGACGTTAACGACTCTGCCAAACCCAGTTCAGGGCATCATCTACTGTTCTCTGTTTTTGTGGATTCCTGCAGCCGCTGTCTTCGTGCCACAGTTAATTGCTAGAATCTACTGAACCGAACAGACCTCATCTCACATAATGACAAATTATTCTCAGTCTGTGTGTTTCTGAGGGAAACAGAAGATGAGCCAAATTGAAGAATGTGTTGTAGCGAAGACACTAAAGCTACCGTCCCGGTCCCATCATTGCCTCCTTTCAACAGGAAATCGCAGTGACACATTGTATTTTATTGTCTGTTTTCATTTATGAGTTGGAAAACTGTGGGGGATTGTATTCAGACATCATGCAGATTTATTGGCACATGTCACTGTGAACTCAGTTTCCTGCTATTGTGTTTCATGTCAGAAAGGAGTAAAGTGAGGAGGTGATTAAACACGTTGTCTTACACATTTTGTGCAACTCAGATGGCGTTTACATGAACTTGATTAATGACAATTCTCTTGAAATATCCCATTTTTGTCTTTGTGTCTACAAGCATCATACCCTGATTTCAGAAACCTGGATAAGCCTTTATCCTGGTTTTGATAAACCCATGTATGCAAGCTTAAGTACTCTAAAAGAAACCAGGATACTGTTGCATGTATATATAATATCCTAGTGACTGCTTTCAGCCTAGTGATGTAATAGAAACACAAATTATATGGATGGCCTCTTCCCTAATAAAGTGTCTCATAGCTTTGGCCAACACACCACAACAGAGCATACATACACTTTTTATGACTTTGCCTTTTGTGAATCCCAACTAAGTGATATTACCCTACAGCTGCCCAGTTTGAACACCACTGTGGCCTCTCTGATGCTATCACTGTTGCTTCCTCTGCTCTCCTGAGTGGCACAAATGTGTCACAAAGCCAGTAAAAGGATGCAGGATGGACAATTCATCTCCACTGAGGGTTGCTGACCTCCATCATGATTACCTTATCCCACCAATCACAGCATCCACCACTCCCTTGTCCTGTGCGTTGGCGGTGACAGTAGCCAGCTTTCTACTACAGGAACTCGGGGCAATCACGAGGTGGCCCAAACTTTTACAGAACGGCTCCCTAATCAGCCCTTTTCCATTGCGGTGCAGAATCAGACAACTTTAATTGCGACACCAACTCCAAATGTGCCAAAACAACAAATACTGGATACAACTCTAGCTCTATGCACAGAAAGGAATTAGGACAGAGTTAACCTTTTGCCCTTTCTACGTATAACCAATCACCGTTGAGTCTCAGAGGAACCTAGCCCAAAGTAGGAACTGTATTCTCCCCCAAAAACAAACCTGAAAGAGGTTCTACAGGGGCAGTGCTTGTGATAGGAACATGCACAAAGGTTTGGGCTGCCCTTAAACAGCTTGCAAGTTCCTGCTTAAAGGCAGCTTGAACATCAGTTAAACTGGGGGTCATGTATAAAATTATCTGACACTTTCATCTTCCATTAATGGCAATAAGATGAATAAGCCAAATCCACAGCATAATGTTGGTATTTAATAGTGCTGCGCCTGCTATAAACCTAATTTTCTATAGCCGCAGTTAATTTAATGTTAGTCTAACAGTTACAGAAAGAAAACAGATTAAACACTAGTATTTATTATTTATATGGGAATATGACTCACAGATTTCCCTTTGCGCTGTGCAAATGCCATATCCGCAATATGATCAAAACCAGGATAAACCTCATAACTGGAATCCTGGTGCACATGAACACAATCACTAAAAACACTTTACACACTGCATAAATTCTACTGGGTCTTATGGGATGGCAGCTGCACACCAGCACAAAAGATAAAGATATCTGAGCACAGCACAACCTTAACTTGTAGTGCCCCCACAGACTTTCAAGGATGTAGCTTTAGGTTTCTCTCCGAAGAAACAAAATTCTCTACAAAGAGCAATGGCCCTATTTTGTTGTTAATTATTTTTTGAGTTTCATTCCAAATGTTTGTAGTTACAACTACAAAAATACTAAATATAACTCTGGCAGAAAGAAACAACACAGTCTCGCTTCTTCTCCTACATTACTTTGGTATGTCCAGTGAATTATGGAGGGTAATAAAACTTAGAGTTACACAGCAGCCTGTTACTGCTTTGTAACTGACATTAATGGCTTCATTAATCTACGTGTGCTGCTGGTACAATAGATTTGAGCCTGTCTTAGACATTTCAGTGGTTTTATTCTGGCGTAGATTTGCATATGGACCGTATGGACATGTCCATACCAATCTCAAACGATGGCTGAAATGTCCACACCAATAATAAGGTCAAAGGGGGAAAAAAAGGCACCTCATGCGCAGAGCTCTCAAGTCTCACGCATTGAGTGTGACAGTCCCGCTTTTCGGTCTTTTGTCACGCCCCCCCGCCACACATCGTATTTCTCACGCTGAAAATAAATACCGGTAAATTTCTCTGGTGTGCCGTTGCTATGGAA
>OMNN01013598.1:2270-16163 GCA_900302755.1 Chromis chromis
GTTTATGAACCTTCATTACAACAAAGCATCTTTATTATAATTCTTTTTACACATTTAGTTTCTATTTGAGTAACTTTTACATTCAGGGGTCACAATAGTAAGCGCATCTATATTTAGCATGTATTGTAATACAGTTATTTTGGACATTTTTATGAGTTCAGAGCAAATGTTGTACAAACAATGGATCATCCAGAGGGCAGTAGGTTTAGTGTCTTTATTAGTGTTTGAGGGGTTTTTAAGATTAGGGCTTTGTTTTTGTACATTTCAAGACGACTGCTCTGACCTGAATAAGTATCGAAAACTGCTCAATTGAGAATATGTAGTCCTAATAAAACACATAGCTCCAGCTCTGGTCCCTTTGTCCTGCTCTGAAATAATGAGACAGAAGCTAACTGCCTTTACAGTATTCTGCTAGTTAGAATGTATCCTGCAGGCCTCTGTGAAAGATGTGCTGGATTTTCCTGGCAGCTGCCACTTCTTGTGTACATTATTTAGCTTAACTTTTCTGCCTCTGACCTCCCTGGCTTGCTGCTACACCACATGCGGCATCAGAGAAAAACCCTCCATCACATACACCTATTATGCAACCGCATTGCTCCTTGTTCTTCTTCCTCATTCCCCATCTCCATCCACCTCCCTTTCTTCCTGACCTCAGAGCTCGTCATCCCTCCCTCCATCACTTCCGTCTCTGTTTTCTCCTCTGCTCAGATCAGGTTTTCTCTCCCCCACTGTTCTTTATACACTCCCTCACATTGCTCCCGCTCCCCTCATCTGTTGCTCCCTCCAGGCATGTGAAAACACCTGCTTCCTGCGGCCTGTTGTGTGTGTGTGTGTGTGTGTGTGTGTGCGTGCAAGTATAAAAGCATGCAAGTTTTCTGTGTGCAATCTTATATTTTAGATGACAAGCTTGTTAGTGAATGTTTTACAGGACGGCACGCTATCAGGTGGAGTCTGTGAAGCCTTTGATGGCAGGAACTGACCTATCAAGAAAAAGTAGGGTGCTGAGAAACACAGAATACTAAACAAGCCTTCACCCAAATATGGTTTCACTGCAGAGTTTTGCATTTCAATCTGCTATTCTCCTTTTGAACTCTTGTGGAGTGGAAGCAGTGAGAATGCAAAATCACTTCATCTCAGAGGACAGGTGGAGTTTTTGTAACCATCCCCCTCCCATTTATAGCGAGTTGCGCATCTCTGGCATTTACTGTAGTCGGCATGACAGTTGATTACAGTGGGTGAGTGGTTTCTTCATCGCCAACCGCTGTCTCTCGGGTTCTCTGGGTAGCCTCACCAGAAATGTTATAGCAAAAAACTAAATATAGAATATTTTACTCCTGGAGGGACATAGTACAAACACCCAGCAAACATCGCATGCAAATGCAGCCGTCAGAAAGCTCAGGAAGACTAGGAAGGCACTACTCGCCGTTCTTCCCCCGTGTTTTGGGCCGCAGGTGGCAGACAGTGCTCTGATGAATGGTGACACCAGCGAGCATGCTCAGTACACTCACAACTAGCAGAGAAGGAGCATAGTAAAGCAGTGCCGGTTTAGGCAACCAACCAAATCCTAGCGTAAGTCATTTGACTTTATCCTTCATGCTGCAGCTGGGGTCTCAAATGAGCAATCTGTGGGCTTTATTTAAGTACACACTGGCACTGATGCCGAACAGAAACGTAAATAAAATAAGGGACTGTGTTTGCAGCAGTGTTCCTTAATGCTTTCTGTTTGTTGTAGTTTGTGAAAAGCTACAGTGCTGTGTATGGGGAGCTTGTACCAGAGTATTTTAGGAGAAGCATTGTTTCGCCTCTATGGGGAATTTTACATAAATTTTAAAGTGGTAGCTTAATGCAACTTCTGCTCTTGAGATGTTGACAAGTCAAAAGCAAATAACGTAGCACATTATTCAGGGACTAAGAGAGTTAAATCAAAGAAACTGCAGTTTAAAGGCATGCAGTTAAAGAATAAACAAAACACAATATTATATGATTATGTATTTGCATATTTTGCTAAATTACAAAGTAAAAGAATACTGTAATAAAATATATAGTGTTACCTTCTTTAAATGTATTAAAGAAATAATTTCAGATTTTGGGGAAATATACTCATTTGCCTTCTTGAGAGATGAGAACACTGATACCACTCACATGTTGGCGGAATAAATGAAGCATCAACCAGCTGCTACTTAGCTCACAGCAAACAGTGACAGTTTGCCTAAGTGCTTCCAATATAATTTGGATTTTTAATAGAGGTACAGGAGCAGAGTGTTGAGTTACAGTTGTGTGTATTGTTAGTTTTCAGTTATTAATGCCGTAATTAAAATAGTTTATCTTATAAAGTAGCATAGCAAGTTTCCACTATAGAGGCGCAGAACACACGTGTATGAAATTACCTTCTAATTTTATGTATCTCATCTACAGATTTGTCTTCAAAATCCTTTTTTTTTTTTCCCCACAAGAGACCTTAAATACCCTTAGTTCAGGCAGTGTTTATTCAGAGACTTTCTGTGTTCTGTTCTGCTAGAACTGCACAATGTTGTGCACCCTCACTAGGGGCTGACACAGAGAACACGGTCACAGGGCAGATTCATCTTCTTCTACAGTCTCCAGAACGCACACATATTGTGCTGATTTATCATTAAATTCAGTTTTGCTGGCCCCACAGCTACATCACGCATGAGCAGGAATATTTCTCCTGCAGCCATTAGGTCTAGGAATGTTGTGATATCGCTCCTGATGTGTTTAACCATGATTTCTCCACCCCACTTGGCATGACCTCCCTCCTCTGTGTCATCTATCTTACTCTCTTTACCAAATCTTTTTATGCTCTGACCCACTGACTTGACTTTACACTAAAAGCCAAATTGAGCTGAACGAATAAACAGCTGATGTCTGAACAATGGTGACAAAACTGTGTTCAGGAAAAGTCCAGCAATTTATTTTTAGGGCGCTTTGTGGCTGGAGGGCCTGGGAGGAAGCAGGAAGTCAGTGTGGTTGTCGTGGGGATGGGAGGGGAAGAAAAGAATTGGAGCAGACTGGAGGGGAAATGGGTGTGGTGGGCTTTGCCTCCCATTAGCTAAATACCTACTGACCACAAACAGAATCATTTGCTAGTGCTGAATCTTGTATTCTTATTCGGGGAGAGATTTTCTAAAGACATAGTTCGTTAGCCAAAGAGAAATAGGTTAGTGCTGAACTCCAAGTGGATGATCTCAAAGAGCTGATCTCTGACCAGTAAATGAACAGTGCTCTTTTTAAACAGACACCATGTAGACTACAACCTATTCATTATGTTTCTACACAGTTTGACCATATAATGAATGGATGTCCGGCAGTATTCACTGCATATGCAGAATTTCAAAGAAAGTCTGCACACAGAGATGAGATGTTTAATGAGTTAAACTTAGAGAGTGTGATACATGCTGTTCTTACTGGTGTTCAAATTAAGCTAATGCTTAAAAAATAGGACGGATCTGGAATATTTTTACTATCGTTCATCTCAAGGTGAGAAGTGCTTGTCAGTGTCAGTGTGGCATGGATGATATTCAGCATTGTAGCAAATGACTGCTGCCTAGAGTAGCTGAGCAGCTTCCTGCCTGTATCTTACCAGGATATTGCTACTATTATGAGTAGATATTGCCCTGATGCATAAATTGGGGATTAGTGCTCTGTGGCAATAGTAAGTTTACATCAAGAGCCTGGATTTTTGGGGTTGATGCTAATGTCGATTTTTCGGTAGTTTAAAATTCTGATAGAAGTGTATTGGGCCATAATCTTTATATACTATATACAGTATGTACATCAACAGATGGCTGACAAATTAAAGGAAAACCTACACAAAGTGTCTCATTAAGGTGTTGGACCACCAGAACAGCTTTAAATTGCCTTGGCATGGATTCTCTCTGGAACTCTACTCGAGGGATGGAACAGAAATCTTCCAAAACATACTGTATACCCCCATTTGTGCTTTCATGATGGTGGTAGGGAGCACTGTCTAACATGTCAGTCCATAATCTCCTAGAGGTCCTCAATTCGGTTGACATCTGGTGACTGTGAAGACTACAGCGTATGATTCACGTCATTTTCAGACTCATCAAACAATTCAGTGACTATGGATGGGGGCTTTGTCATTATTCAAAAGGCCACTCCCATCAGGATAGAATTGTTTGATCATAGGATAAAGGTGATCACTTAGAACAACGTTGTTTTGCAGTGATGTTTCCCCGCTAATGGGACAAGTGAACCCAAATCGTACCAGCAAAATTATCCCCACAGCTTAACAGAGCCGCAGAGTCCCCTCACTGTAGGGGTCAAGGGTTTAGGTTTTTCCTGTAATCTGTCACCCATCTGTACATGTACATACATCATCATTGTTTGAGTTAAATTAAAAATCAAAAATTATGGGGTTGTGTTCATTAACTTTCCAGCAATGTATTACACAAACTGGTTAGCAACTTACTGTGAAGACGCCATTCGACTGTAGTGATATGTACTCTGCTATATGTGCTGCAGATAGTGCTGAGAGTATTGTAAACAATGGAGATGGAGCTGCTCTGCTGGACAGATGATGTGATGATGACACAAATTTTCTGCATTATTAGGTACCAATATGTCTGTGATAGGCCAATATCAGCCAATAATATTGCATCATGCTTCCTTGGCAGCATTACACCAACCTTGTTTAAGGAAGGTGCTTTGTATTCACATCTGTTTGTACCACTGATTAACAGGATACTGAGGCACACTTGAAGTCTGGAGGGTGTCCACGGCGGTGACATGAGGTCGGCCACTTTTATTTGCAAATTATCTTCTCCCTTTGGCCTAATTGGACCATGGTACCCGATTTGCACCAGAGAAGTTGTCTCACAGGGAAAACATGTCCCAGTCAAGTGGGGAGTTAGCAGCTGCTTCAGTGGAAAGTGTTCTGTGTCATTTTCATATGAGAGGGTTAAGTGTGAGGTCATGAAATTGACTGTCAGTTTGGTGTAGTGGCTGCAGCAGTAGACAGTGCACTAGGCCTGGTGATAAAAAACGGATGCACAACAATGATGCAAACGTAGCTTCTAAATTATGTGAGTATTTTTTTTATTCTCATTTAATTTTAATTGGAAAAACAGAAGAGCTCTTAAGGTCTTAATTTATAATGTTGTTAGGTTGGGCTGCATCATAAAATATTCTGTATATCTTAGGGACTTTTCAGCTTTTCAAGGTTGTTAGCATAGAAATGGTCAAACTTAAGATGACGTCAGCTGTCAGGAGCCTCAAACCCCTATAATAGTGACAATAATGTTGGTCATATAATTTAGCTGCATCTCTGCTTGTTCTATTTCTAATGTACAATCAGTATGTTTTAGATCAGACTTATTTAACATGTGATTCTCTGCTGGTGAAAGATATTTATACCAACTCTCCCTCTCTTCTGTATATGTATGAGTATATTAGCATTGGTGTCTGTGCAGATTTAGACTTTCAGATGTGACCTTTGTTGTCTAAATGTCAGGGAGATTGGAGAGGGAGCCCACAGAGGTAGGGCGGGCTTATGTAATCTGCTCACTCTGTGTTTCGCACACACATGCACACACACAAGCACCGAGCAAAAAAAAAAAAAGCTTGTTTGAGGACGGTTGTCATATCTTAGCTGTGATGCCTCGTACTGCTCTCTGCTTCACTGAAAGCCTGGCTTTCAGGAGCCATTGCTTTTATCAGCATGTATGTGCAGAAAGTGCCCTGGAAATTATTTATGGCTTTAAAAATACTGATATATTGCACTCCTTTGGTGTTATTCTTTTAAACTTATTCTGAGGTCTTTTGATCCATCCCAGAGCTCTCAGCTGAAAGTGAAGACAGAGCGTAGTTCGAGAGAGTCTGCATGGTTGACTAGGTGGCGGCTGGTTTTGAGAGTATGAGGACTGAATTGAAGTGATTCTCCTGCATGAATTAATTCATGATCACATTGTGCTCTTTTCATAATCTGCCAAAAAAATGAGAGACTAAGACACCAGGACAAGGACTGCAGGCCTGAATGTGCTTGTGTGTAATACATAGTCACCTTAAGTATCACCATAAACACGAAGGCCAAAATGATGATGTGCATGCCAATGGCAACCATGTGCATCAGATGGGAACTGGGCCCGTTTTGTCCTGTCACTCACAACACTGAACCTTAAAGCAACACTACACAGAAAAACAACGTTCTGAACGCCAAACACTCTCCTCCTTTCGGTTTGAAAGTTGTTCCTTTGGGCACTGGCTGTAGCCTCCATGGATTCACAGCACTTGATTCCAATAGTCAAGAGTCAGAGTATCCACAGAAACTTCTCTGAACACCTCCAAAGATTAATCCACTGACATCAATATGCTTGGTATCTTGGTACGTTCCAAACAGACTTTTGCCAAATAGATATCAACCCACAACTGCACTTGTTTATGTTGGCACTGAATTTAAAAAGCCAATTAAGCTAGCAGTAACTGCAACCTGTTTACCGCTAGATTTTTGGTGCAAATGTGACAGTTTGAAACATATTGAGCAGGAGCGAACAGCTGCAGAAGCGATTTGAGAAGTTTCTGCTGACGTTTTGATACTTGAAGCTGTGCTGCTGTTAAAATCTGTTGTAATCAGCATGATTTTAAAATGACTGAAGGCTCTTTCCTCTGTAATAGCTCAGACTATTAACAACCTGCAAATCCAGTTCCTACTACTATAAAAAACATTATTTGAGGGAAGAATAACGTCACACAGCTCATTTGTGACCTTTAAAATTACATCGGGCTAAAATGATATTGATTTTTTAATGTGTGTGATGCTCAGGAAATGGCAGTTGCTTTCTTCTTGTTCTTTTGTAAATGATGTCTCCCAAAGTCTTTCTGGGTTCGGGTCACTATCATTACTGCCTAATAGCACAGACTACATTTGTTGCAGGCTTGAAAATACTCTTCAAAATAATTATTGTGCAAACCTGTTCCATAAGTGTTTATGTTTAGTGTAGTTTATGTTCAGTTGAGATGACTACCTTCAACTGTAGTTGAGGTTTTGGAGCCATGCATGTTTCACCTTTCAACCAGCCTTTTTGCGTCTTTATTTATTTAGAGCAGGTTTAGCTGCACTATTTCAGGTCATGTCCTGCTGCACACTCAGACAGTTATACAAATTTACGCTTAGAGTTTGCCACTCCAGCCACAGCCTGACGTGTTGGCCGCTGAACAGCTCCTCTAGTGCTGTGTGAGGTTAACCAGGTTGCTCAAGGGCATTTCAGCAGCAGTAATGAGAGTGGGCAACTCCAACAGACCAGCTGGAATCCTTCCTGAAAAAAAAAAGATAAATATGGTCACTCATGTGCATCTACATTGTCAATTAGAACACATCCTTTTCTCTGTGTTATGTATATAAATCCAAGTTTGGGTATGTAATATGTATTCCTGTTAATTATTGTCAAAATTAATATATTGCATGCCCTCTAATTCACTGTTTTGAGATAATAAAACTTCCAAGGGGTATACTTATACATAGGACTGTATCTTGGCCTTTGAGATGTCAGTTTCAGTCTTTTTTCTTAGTCAGTCTTTTAGTGTCATATCTGGAGGCATCCTTTACTCTAAAAAAACACCACTCCATTATAACAGCTATACTTTAACTGTGTATATAATTAGTAATAAAAATACAAAAATTTTTACCACCGTCAGTTGTGGAGCCAGACAAGGTTTATAGTGTTGGCCAAGCTGTGATCATTACTCACATTGGGATGGCACAGCATCTTCTTAGTTTTTTTCAGCCTATTTTTCTGTAGGCCAAATTGTTTTTTTTTTTGGGTTACTCACTCATATAATTTTCTTATGCAAAACTGTCATGTACATGAAATCAAATGGTGTCCATCCAGCCTTTTGTTTTCTTTCTTGTGGCTCCAGGTTGTCGGTCAGTGTTGCATTGTTCCGCGTTTTGTACCACTTGTTTCCAGAGCTGTATGTTTCATTCCAACAGTCATTAAGAGTCTGTTTAAGAGTTTCAACTAAATCCACAGTGAAACAAAATGTATGTACACTTCATCTAATAAAACCATATCCACACAGTTTTTCCATTTAGATACAAAAAACAGATGCATTTTCATACTATAAAATACTTTTTATGTTATGTTATTAGTTAACATCAATCATTAATCAGTGCCATCCATCCATCCATCCATCCATTATCTGTACATTATCTGTATGCCGCTTAATCCTCTGCAGGGTCGCGGGGGGCTGGAGCCTATCCCAGCCGACTTAGGGCGAAGGCAGGGGACACCCTGGACAGGTCGCCAGTCCATCACAGGGCCACACACAGGACAAACAACCAAGCACACTCACATTCACACCTATGGACAATTTAGAATAGTCAATTAACCTCAGCATGTTTTTGGATTGTGGGAGGAAGCCGGAGTACCCGGTGAAAACCCACGCATGCACGGGGAGAACATGCAAACTCCACACAGTAAGATCCCAGACGTCCTAAACGGGACGCGAACCGGGGATCTTCTAGCTGTGAGACGGCGGTGCTAACCACTGCGCCACCGTGCAGCCCCTGTTATTAACTAAATTTAGTTTTTTTTTCAGGTAGAAGTTTAAAAATACTGCCTTGAGTTTAAATCTCTTAGAGCTTTTTCACAACAGAGCTTAAACTTTTATACTTTTATTTCGGTAGCTGTTCTCATTATTTCTCATTTTGGTCAGCTACCTGTAGCTGTTAGTAATGGTTTTAAAGTTATGTTACTTGTCTGTAAAGGTGAACATAAAATTCCTATTCTATCTAATACTTGATCATTGACCTTATTATTTCATTTTACCGGCTGTTGAAGGTGATGGCAGCGACTCCGCCACTCCATCGCTCCTCCAGCTGCTCCTCGAGATCCCGTCTGAGCCGAGCCCAGAGGAGGGGGGGCAGCCGGATCATCGAGGGAGTCGGAGGGAGGGAGTACCTGTACACCTCACTAATGACATCGTCATCCAGGGACATGACATCACGCAGCTCCACCTCCAGAAGACCTTCCCTGTGGATTCATAACAGTGACCAGCTGATGATGCCGTTGCTTTATAATAACTGTAATAGTAGCAATAATTCTATTTATATAGCAGTTTTCAAGCATTGAGGTCATTTCCGGAATGAAACTGTTCAAAAATATAAATTTATCCAATTCTTTTTTCATTTACTTTAAGAATATAGCTGAATTTTGCTGATTTATCAGATTACTCTTTTTCTTAAGGATTTTTTGGAGGAGAGTTTTTCCCATTTTATTGACAGAGAAAGAGAGAAAGAAGGGATAGAGGGTGACATGCAGAAAGGTCTTGAGCCGGACATGAACTCATGACCGCCGCTAAGGGACTGAGCCCATGTTGTATCGCCTTAACTCAGTGAGCTAAACGGCAACCCCCAGATTACTTTTTTGTTGTCTGCTCATTTTGAGTTGGCAGTCTTTTAAAGGTCAACAATCAATCAATTGATTGCTTCAGTTATTTGTCAAACTGAAGCTTCTCCTAAACTGAGTCTGAAGTCATCATTTAGTTAAAATATATATTTTTAAAAAAGGAAACCAGAAAATAAGCAGAACATTTTATCAACACTTAATATCTGTTAGCTGCAGCCCTAATCAACATTAACTGTTCTTCCCATTCTATTTTTTGGAAATAATGTCCTTCTGTAGTTACATCATCTTACCTTGCCAAAGCAATGTATCCCAAAGCCCCGCCCACCAGCTCCTTCCCATGTTTCTCCTCCAGCATCAGGAAGAGCTGTGACATCATCTCCTGCATGCTGGTGCCCAGACGCAGCTCTCTGAGCGGGGTGAAGGACGTCCAGCGTTTGGCTGCCGACAGCATCAGTCTGAGGTGGAGAGGACAGCCAGTCGCCTCGAAGCTCCGCAGCAAAGCATCGCTCTGCTCGGAGGTCAGTGTTCGCTGAGATGCTCGCAGGTACGACTCCATGATGTGTTTGCCATCATCATGAGACAAACGCTCCACCTCGAAGAAGCTCCCCAAAGAGTCCAGCTTCAGTCGCATGTTGGCGAATGCCTCGCTGTTGGTGTCCATGGAGACCACCAGGTGGACGTTGGGTGGGACGTCAGCAGGCAGCCAATGGAGCTTGTGAGCATGATATTGGTCTGACAGCTGGTCCAGAGAGTCCAAGATGATGAGCAGTGTGTTCCCCTGCTGCGAAACGTCTGCAAGAACTTTCCTGAAGAATCGCAGCAGCTCCAGGTGAGAGTTGGCCGTCAAAGGTGAGGGCGGAACCAGACTGCAGGCCAGACAGACCTGTAGGCAGACACTGCGGAGGACGTGGTCGATGTTGGATCTCTGAGGATGACGATCTGCCAGCAGCCTGATCACTACCACTGCCCCAGCCTCCAGGACACTTCCCATCTCTTGCGCCAGTTTGCACAGTAGAGCCGTCTTCCCCATTCCTGCAGCGCTGTGTACCACCAGCGGGCTGTGACGGACATTGGTAGACTCCCACATGGCAAGGCAGAGCTTACCCAGAAGGCCCTCCCTGCCATGGAGACCTTTACTCAGCTTAGCACTCATGTCTACATGTCTCGTCACCTCCTCAACCACCCAGTCCAACACGTCCCCCTTCTCCTCCTGAGTGTTTCCCCGGATCCTCCTCTGCCTGCCCTCCACTGACAAGTCGGCCGCTGCTTCGATCCGGGCCTTCATCTGCGACACGAACTGCTCACAGATGCTTTCCAGGTACTGAGCGTGCTCCTTGCGCTTGGGGTCAATGCTTCCTTTGCTGAGCTCTACACAGTGCAGGTTGAGGATCTGCTGCGACGTGGCGTACAGCCGTGACTTCAGACCGCTGAGGAGTCCCTGAGCTTCATTGTCCAGCAGCCCATCAACAGTGACATCCATGAACCTGGCGAGACGTTTGGGACCATCCCTCACTTTTTGGCGGGGAATCTCTCGGACAAAGAGCAGAGCGGGCGGCACATGGTTTTCCTTCCACAAACCCTGCTCGAACTCCCGCTCCGTGACTGTGGACAAAAAAAAAGAACACATTTCACCAACACTTTGAGACAACAGAGAATGAGATGAGAAGTGTCCACGTTCTCACCTGATGTTTGGAAGTGTTGTTTCTGCTCAGCTGTAATGTCTCCGGCAGCCTCAGAGTCAGTGGCCGCAGATCGTAGGAGCTGCAACAGCTGAGTCTCTGTTAAACGCCAGGACAGGACATTGCTGTCGTGCTGCTGCCTACTCTCAGGGCGGAGGTCACTGTAGTGGGGGAAGTGAGCCGTGATTGGCTGCAGGACGTAGGTGGGCGGGACAGCATTGTTGTCCTTTAAGAACCACTGATTCAGCTGCTTAACGCCTTCGGGGTTTTTATGGAGTTTGGCCAAAAGAACTTCAAACTGTTTCTCTGGGATGAGACGAGGAAGAGCTCGGTGGCCGTACCGGTTTCCCAGCAGACCCTTTAGATCACAGGCACCAGAAAATAAAAAGAAGAAGAAGAAGGAAATTCCAACAGAATCAGACTTCAACTTTTGCCTCAAATCCAAAAGAAATATCAAGTGAAAAAGCATCACCATCCAGCACACTAGGAAGCGTTTGGTTAATACAAAAACTGATAAAAAGGAGGAACTTTTCAGCTGTAGATATTCAGGAAAATGAGGACAAAATGGCATATAAGGAGGCAAAATGTGCAAGCTCCCTGCAGACAAAACTGATTTTTTACATGAATCCTTCATTTTTAAGTCTGACTAAAGGGAAAAAAAAAACTAGTCATCTGAGACTCTCCATCCAGGATACTTGCTGTCTGACCTATTCACCAACATATTCCTCTGTCAGTTGTTTCCATGTGTGAGTCAGACTTTCTGGAAAGTCAGGAGCTACATCAAGAGGACAGTTGCAGGTCATTTCAGTTATATTATCAGTTGTCTAAAAAGATTTGTCAAAAGTGACAAAAACATGTTCAAAATAAATCAAAAATTGTCCAAAAATAATTAAAAAATGGTCCAGTGTGACAAACAAATTGTGCATAATGACTGGAAACTAAATTAGTTGCAAGTTGTCCAAAGTGAAAGAAACTTATCCAAAAGGCTGTTGACTCAAGAATTGCCTAAAATGCCTCAAAATTGTAGGGATCTTGCCAATTTTGCACAGATATGCATTGCCTTTGTCCTTGTTTCCCTGAATATCTACAACAGAGGTGAAGACTGCAAAGTTAGCACAACACATACATTCACAACAGATGCATTAAAGGGAAATACAGCAGGCTGAAATAAAACAAAGTTATCTTTTGAGGAGGATGAAACACTCACAGTGAAAGCTGGACCGGCTGAAATCCTCTGACAGCTCTGGATCTCCTGCAGGAAGATCTCACAGGCTTCATGGTCTCCAGACGGGACACTTCGAATCCCCCAACGCAGATCCACAACCTGGAGAGGAGGTGACTTCACTGATCACTGATCAAGTTTACATGGAGACAGCAGATACAGCAATGAACCAAAACACTGTGACCAATTGTATATGAAGCAGAGCATGTCAAGAGAAGGATATATTAGATGAGTATTTTTGATTCTGACTGTATTTTTTGTGGGGGTCAGCCCTATGTTCCCACATGTCTCAGATAATTTCTAAGACCCTGTTTACACGAAGGGAAAATGCAGATATTTCCACTGGGTGTGGCCTCTCATTTCCACGAAACCCCTGTTTTTATCTTAAGAAAACGATTATTTCTCCAAAAAAAATCTTAGAAATGTGGGAACAGGCCTGTGGGAACATAGGGCTGTGGGAACATAGGCACGCTCCCGAACTAGTGGTCTGAGGAGGGATGGATCAGAGGTGGAGTCCAGGCTTCGGCAGCTCAGAACAGTTTAAGTGGCAGGTGGTCTTAATGTTTTGGCTCATCAGTATATTTAAACATTACATGAGTCACTCGATCGTGTTGTCATCAAGTTAAATCTTAAGTTTAAGAAAGAAACAGGTCTGAACTGACCTCAAACACCAGCCCCAAACTGCGACAGAAGGACAGGACTTCTGGGTAAGCCTTCTCCAGCAGGGCTTTCCTCTCACTGCTCATATCTGACCATAAAACAGAGACACTGTCACTCAGACAAGCAACTTAAAGCAGAATCAATAGTCCATCTGCTGTGGCATCGAGACTACGCATTTATATACGTCTCCTGAATCATGTAATACAGCACAGGTGAAGTGTAGTGTTCTCTCTACTTGTGTGTTTTTATGTTATGTTTTATATGTTCTTTGCTTGCTCTGGAAAACACTATGGAACTTTGTTAACTTTGTTTGAGCTATACAAATAAGATATTATTACTATGCTAAACGAGGTTGCTTATAGTCGCATTAAGTGTTTTTTGCCTTTATTGTGTAGTTATAGCCAGGAGTACTGATTGACCAGTGACTGGACTTTCCAGATACAGGTGTCTTTATACTTCATTCACTTCACTGCACTCAGATGATCTCGATTTCACTAAGTGTTTTAGAACTTCTAGAACCAATTGGCTGCACCTGTGTTGAAATAGTTACTTTAAAGTGGTTGCATAAATAATTATGCAACCACTTATTTTACCTTTTATATTTTTAATTGGTTGACATTACTTTGTAGGAATCTGCTTCCACTTTGACATGACAGACTTTTTTGTTCATTTTTGTCAAAAAAGCTAAATTATACTGGCCATGATTCAATGTTGAAAATCAATAAAAAGGCAAAAATTCGAAGGCGGATAAATACTTTTCATAAGCAGTGTATGTAAAATTTACCAGATTAAACTATATATTAATGTTAAGACCCTACACAATTATTTTATTATCATTATTACTAATTTGAATATTAGGATTAAGACCCTTCAATATTACATATAATACAAATTTAGTAGATTCAACTATATATTAAGATTAAGCCCTCTATACTATTATACAGAA